>JARUHE010259476.1:0-12963 GCA_031471125.1 Archaeomysis grebnitzkii | reverse complement strand
TAAATAACATGCAATCACTACTTGGTGCGATTTCCATTAACCACCCAAACATGCACCAAGACATTTATTTCTGTACACCTCCAGGGTGGAAGTTATTCTGACCTTGATGATGGGTGATGCCATTATTAAATATTGCAGCTCCTTAAAATTTATTGGTGTCATTCTGGATTCAAAATTTCATCATTCACTTGTGGCTCTGACAGAGCCATTTTCTTACGCCTGCTGCGATGTCTGTGCTGTTCCAGGATTGACTATGGCTGTCAGGTCTATGGTTCTGCTGCACAGACCCACCTTAACAAACTGTCAACCGCCTATAATATAGGTCAACGCATATGTAAAGGGGCTCTACAAACACCACCAATGGAGTCTCTGTCTGTCGATGCTGAAGAGGTCCCACTTAACATTAAACGGACAGAACTGTCTTTGAGGGTTGCCATCAAAACAAGCTTAACCATACAGCCAAATGGTGTCCTCTCCCAGCAGAGATTACGCTATCCATCCGAAATGTCCCGCACCTGTCGAGGTTCGTCAGACTCGCGCTCTTCACGAACTTTCAATAGCTGCTGACACTGTGATATCCATCGGGCCGCCGCCGATTCCACCTTGGGTTTTACCTTATATCTATGTTTGCCCGATTAAGATGAACAAGCAAATGAAAAGTGAAAATTGTGCTGGAGCATATCTTTCGGTGAGTTTCCATGCACAGGTATGTCGTTTTGTAGATTCGCAAAGTGTGATCCTTGCGATCAGGTTTTATTCCACCAGACACACACTGGTGCTGGAAATAAAGGAGTGGCTCTACCACTTGTCCATCAGATACCGCCTGGCTTGTTTATGTTGGGTTCCAGGACACATACGGGTTCCCAGGAATGAAGTAGTTGGTACAGCAAATAATTATAAGCAACATATCATAGTAAAGATATTTGAGAATTATGTACACATCAAAGCACATACAAAATTACAATCTCATACCGGGAATCGAACTCGGTTCTTTCAACTTGCCGGGGTAACGTGCTGATATACATCAAGTTTATCACCACTTTTCAGTGTCTATCTAGTTCATCAAAGTACATAATTATAAGCAAGCGACAGCTATTAAATACAAATAATAATGATAGTAAAGTTATTTTAGAATTATGTACATATCAAAGCACAAACAAAATATAATATCGGATAATGTAATGGTCAGCACGTCACCCCTGCAAAATGAAAGAGCCGAGTTCGATTCCCGGCGTGAGATTGTATTTTTTCTGTGCTTCGATGTGTACACAGTTCTAAAATATCTTTACTGTCATATGTTCTTCATTATTTGTAGTTGATAAAGTTGCGAAACATGCTGCAGTACCATTCGTTTCGAAGATCTTGAATGTTCTATCCGCCTATACATACCTGTTCAATGGCAAGATCATTGGTTCAGTCTCACCACTATTGCCAAATATAGATCCATCTGTCCCAACATATCCCACTGCCCTACACATGACCGCCTTCTAAGGCGTACCAATGTTTTCCTGGCATGGTTGCATACTGGGCACACAAGATTGACTAATGACTTCCTCTTGCAATCAGAGTTTGACCATACTCCGCCGGTGTGCCCCTCGTGCAACTGTGTGCTCACTGTTGCTCACTTTTTAACTACCTGTGCCACCTACTCTGATGAGAAAGTGAGATTTGGGTTTGCCGGGCTTCCTCTGGTGAGGATTTTAAATGATGATTCCCAGATAATAGATTTAGTCAGGTTCCTGAAATATATTGGTCTTTTTTATCAGCTTTAATGAGCTTCGATTTTTTTCTTTTTTATGATATTTAGTTGTCTGTATGGGTGTTGAATATCTTATAGGTGCAGTGCTGAGTTTTGCTCAAAATCCATATACTTAATCAATCAATCGTTTTTGCATCTTAATGATGTCTTCTAATGATGCCAATTTAGAAACAGCCCATTTTAGTTCCTCTTTATCCTCTGGATCAACTGTTAAGCACTGTATCCATGTCACATCTACTGTTTCTATCTCTGTACCAAAAACAGGAACTGTACGAGAAGGGCATGTTACTACCAAAATCCACTTCAATCTGTAATCTGTTGATAAGATTTACTCCTAAAATAAATCAATAGGGCAATACTCCTTTTCCTATAACACCGACGGGGCACTGTACTATTACCTCTAAGCCTTTGAGTTTGATCTCTACCACTACAATTGATAAGATAATCGTTCTACTTACCCTATATCGATGATCTTAGTATCGGGCATGGTTCTTAAAACAGCTGACCGACCTCCATTATTACTATAATGGGTACATAATTCTTCATCCATTAAACTTATCTGTGCTCCTGTATCTACTAAACAACAATATGTGGTCTCACCTAACTCGGCTCCAACGACGAAATCTTTGGCATGGTTCATACATGGACATGTCAACTCTTTATGTTTCTCTCATCAGGGTTTTGACTTCTTTTAGACCACTATGATGTTGTGGTCATAAATTCCTCTCACCATTATTTTACTGTTTTCAACCGTTTGGTATTTTCTCTAACTGGGTTGAAATGGATCCCTGCTAAGTACTGTAGATCGACCCTATTTTCCACATCTTTCCGTGTTGTTTTTAAATTAAATGCAATTGATGTATTCATCCCCATATGTACCCACACTTATAGTTTGTATTTGTAGCTGAAGGTTAAAATGTTCTGAAAACAGGATAATTGTCCCCCTAACTTCATCATTTTTAGTCTCTTTTTAGTATTTGTATTCTCAACTGAACCATATATAACTGGATTCTTTATCAGCTCTCCTACCAACTCTATTCTAAGCTCTAAGGAATCTTTGGGAATGCCTGAATACTCCATTTCCATTATGAGAATTTCTCTTAAACTACCAACTAAAAAGTCACCTCCACCCTCAGTCCTTCTTTCCACAGTACTTTTTTCTTTCTTTCCTGAACTTCCTCTGGTAGTTGGGATAAAGCGTCTACTCCTGACTTGAACTTGATGGTAAATGAGAAGTTTGATAGATCCTCTAGTGCTCGTGCCAGCCTGCTATCTACCATTTTCATATTGTCATGTTGTGCAGATAAAGAAAAGGGTGGTGGTCGGTGTAAATGGTGAATTGTATTCCATTTAAACGTCTTTACACCCTATCGCAATGCTGATAACTCTTTCTTTGTAGTGGAGTATCTATTTTTTGTCACTGATAAAGGTTACGGTCGGATGCAGATGCGGACGCGGATGCAGATGCGGATACGTATTTGTCTAGTCAAAACTACGGATGCGTCGATCCATAGATGCATAACGCATCCGTGCCTCGTTAACTGTGGTAAAAAATTTGACCACATGATTATTTTTATGAACATCATTCGTTCATCCCAAGGTTAGTAATTTATTTATAGTTGTTTTATTTCAAAACAACTTTGCAATTAAGTGAAATATATTTATTCCTTATGAAATACAAACTTAAATACGATCAAAAACGAACATACACTTTAAAATATATAAATCGAACCACCGATTCAATTTTTACCACAGTCATCGAGGTATGGATGCGTAAGCCAGCTCGATATGCATCTGTGGATTGACGCTTCCGTAGTTTTGACTAGACAAATACGCATCCACATCTGGTTCCGCTCATAACCAAAGTCATTGAGGCAAAGGCAATTGTCCTCATTATTCCCTCTTGACTCTGAGCAAGACATGCCCCTGCATCCACCTTTACCTTTAGTAACTCTGCTTACTCTCTGTTGTATGGCCTCTCCTTTCAAGCTTACGAAAGATTCCAACATTTTTCTTGTCCACTCTATTACTTCTCTCTTTTTCCCTCCTGTCACAGCCGAAAATGGCTGTGATAACTGTTAGAGTTAACGCCTTTGTGAGTTACATTATTTGAAATAAATTCCTTCAAACAAACAAGATGCATTGATACTTCAAGAAAGTATAAATTATAGCCTTAAAATGAGCTGAATTAATCATTAGTCATTACATCTTGAATCAAGAAGCAGCTTGCATCGAGAAACCTTCACTGTCCGTGATGACATCCCAGGATGAACAGCATCACGAAGCCGAGCTTTAAACAAGCTCGAAGTCTTCAACTAATGACGGACAAATTTAGTAAAGACAAAAAAATTTCAACAAAGATGTCTCACAACTCTCTTGTGAAGAAAGGAAGTTTCATGATAAGCCTCTCAAGAAAATCATTTTATTATTTATTATTTAAGCACCTGTTAACTCTTTTAAAATTATATATTTTTCTAACAAAAGTTATAAAACCCATAGCTTCGATCTATTACCAAGAGGTCCCAAAGAACCCAAAGCCCCAAAATCTAAAAGTGCTCACACAGTGAACTACTTCATATGTCCCCAGCGCTTCAAGGATCTAAAGGCTTTCTTTTGACTATAACTCTGAGCAATGAGGAATAAACACTCTCTGGAAGTCTATCCGGCCTAGAAGGCTCCTCATTGACTATTCTTGGTTTCTCTTCCTTGCAAATTGTGTCTACATATTCCATGGTCTTTATTACCTCATTTTTTTACTCACGTCATGCCCTAAGAATTTGGTTTGTTCTTAAAACCACTTACATTTTGATGATTTTATTTTGGTTCCATTATTATGTAGGGTTTTGGGTACTCTATTGACCAACATGATGCGCTCTTCAAATTTCTCTGATACGATCAAAATGTCATCGATGTAGACCAACACCTTTTTCCAAGAAAAGCCTCTCAGTACCTCTTGCATTTCTATATAAAAATTGGATGGTGCATTTTCAATCCAAACGATGGACGTTTGAATTGCCAAGGATCATGTGAGGTTGTAAACGCCATAAATACTCTCCTCATCCACTGACATTTGATAACAAACATCCAATAGATCTAGGCTAGTTAAGTAATTCACTCTACGTAACCCTGCTAGCACATTACTAACATGAGGAAGCTGTCTGGTTTGGTTATCTCATTCAACTTACGGTAATCTACACATAAGCGAATGGTTCCATCTTTCTTACGGATCAGTACTATCGGTGCTGACCAAGGCATCTTACTTGGCTCTATTATGTCGGATGATAATAACTCCTGACATTGAGCCTCTACAGCCTGAGTCACTGGTTCAGGTAATCTTCTGGGTTCCTATCTTATTGGAGTACCTTCATACAACTCCTATTTTATGATCTTTCATCCCAGCTCACCCTATATCCTCATCTCCTCTGCTAACAATCTCTATAGTACTCTCTATCATTCTGTTAATTTCCTCTGTTTGCATAGGAGTTAGGTTAACACCAAGATCTAGGTCATCTAACATTTTCTCTATCCTCTCACTCTTTGATGCGTTGTCGGATTTCTCATCCATCTTGACAACAGTGTACATATGACCCATACTCAGCCATTTCTTAATTACGCCTGGTTTACCATAATTCCCGATAACAATTAATACTTCAGGTCTTCCGTTATTGATTATTCCTTCTATACTCTCTAGTTTCCTCTGATCTTTGGTAGTCAATTCTCTATTATAATAATACTCTGTTGTGTCTAGTGCTAAATCTAGAGCACTCTCTATTGGCACTCTGAGCACATGATATGTTATGGTGCTCACTCTGTAAGAAATCCTCTGTATCAACTGTTTGTTCTTACCAAAGTATAGTTCCCATGTATCTTCAGTTAGTGTTTTCCCTCTTATTCTTCTCTTTCCCATAAAAACACTCCATTTGTTTTGCTCTATAAATGTTCTTCCTAACAAAACTTCGTATGTTAGATCTGGGCTCTCTACTGTATGGAAATCTACAGTGGATAATTTTATTCCCTATATCTCTAGATCTTACTGTACCCAATGTAGCCTGTTCCGAGCACACTCCAATCTCGCCAAAGATATTATGTTTTGTTTATTTAATAATCAGTCATTTTCTCTAACGCGATTTTTGCTTCTTTGCCTCTGTACTCTATACTCTTCGGAGTTGGTAACTCTGATGTTTTCTGTACTCTTGGGATGTTCCCTATTTTGGAACTCTTGCTTTTCTTTTTCTTATTACTCTTTTCCTTTTCACCTCTGGAGGTACTCACTTTGGCTACTTTATTGTCAAATTCACTGGTCAACCTATTATTTAATAATACATTAGTCTTACAGTACAATCGTAGGGAAAATGACCAACTTCACCACAGGCTAAATGTCGAGCCAATTTCATCAGACATTCTCTTACATAGTGTCCTTTCCTTCCGCAATAATAGCATTCTTTGTTTCTTCACATATTTTTTGTAAGCTCTTCCTAGCTGGTTTTCTTCCCCCCCTGTCCATATTCTTGATATCCAGTTCATCCAGAGTGATATACCTCATTGTTAAATGACTCTTTCCTCCGGAGTGCATTATCTCTTGTTGGGTGATCCTCTCTGCATTGGTACTCTCTGGTAGGTGTGAATACCCTGCTGCTCTTAACATGGATGATCTCTTCTTCAAGTGATTCTGAAGAAATGTCTCACCTTTTTACTCTTTAGTAGCTTGCTATGACATCAATTTCTGACTTATTTACGATTATTACTGTTCTCTTTTACTTTCTCTACAAAGTCAGATGGAGCAATCGCCATTAATTTCTTCCTTAACTCTCTATTTTTATTGTTCTCTATCCCTGGATAGGCTGCTGCCTCTAATCGCGTCATCATATATGTCTTTCATATCACCCTGTAAGAACTTCTCCATCATTATTGCCCTGTAATGAGAGCATTGACTTATAAAATGTTTTTCAATTTTTTTTCAAAATTGAAGAAAAATGATCTCTGAGACAGGGTCAAACATCAATGGCTCTGACACTTTCTTATTCTCCAGCTGTTGCCTCTGTAGTATGAGATTGGTTAATTTCTCTAATTTGCCATTTTTTGTATCATTGTTTTACTTTTTCCTTTCCTCTTAAACTTTGGTCTCTGGTCCTACAGAGATCATTCATTGGAGTCACGACTGTAGTCTTCTGTCTCTTTTGAGGTTTAGCTTTTGGGTGGTGTATTTTACATAACTATCTTCACCACTGCTGGCATAATCCGTCCTCTTGTTCTTTTTTTGTATGTTCTCTGGTAGATTTATTTGTTTTTGTATTGTTTCTTGTGAGATACCTTTCTCTTTTTTCACTAACTTCTTCGTTAGTCTATTGTTTCTTTGTTGGGTTTTCACATTACCGTCACTAGAGGTATTTGTATTGGCCTCTTTGGCAGGTCAATGACAATCAGTCATTTAACAGACTATCGTTCTAATCTTTTTTAACATCTGATAGCTTTGTGTGTTCCAGTACCTAATGTCTCCAGGCGTTTTCCTATCCGTTCCAGTACATTCAATGTCACTCAAGGTGCGTTCTCAGTCACATCATCGTTCTCACTGGACACTCCACTCTGAACTGCCCCAATCCCAGGTAAACCCTGGGATCCAGACATCTCTCTGAAAAGCCCTGGAAATATAATAAAAATTCTTACCTTCCTCTACCCAACAACTGAAATATCCTAATTACATCACCTGTACCGGATCTCTTATTTGGATCTGTTGGGTTTATTTTGAGCAAGGAACAGAATTTTCTTGTAAATGTACATAAGATCTTAATGCGCTGTGTTTATTGGTTTACTTCCAAGTCCCTCTTTGACATTTTAACCGTTTCTTGTAACACCGATGATACATAAATCTAAAAGCTGACTCCATCTTATGTTACACCAGTGATACAAAATAAGTTAGTTATGTTTTTAATTATTCTATACATGTAACTAGTTACCTGTATAATGTAATCAAAACATAACTAACTTAATTTGTATAACTGGTGTAACATAAGATGGGGTAAACTATTAGATTTATGTATCGCCGGTGTTACAAGAAACAGTTAAAGTGTTAGTTATCAAGTTATGCCCTCCAAATGAAAATTTCAGCTGCCCTCGGAGTAGTTCCAAGTAATGTAATTGGTAATGATTAGTGGATCATTTTAACTATCTCGAACTATAAAAAGTAATATTCCATAAGCACACTTGACAAACAATGATAGACAAAGTAAAAAAAAACAATAATAAGGGTAATCATACAATTATCTTTGACAAATCTTCCATCGTGGAACTTTCTGGTGGCAAAGTAATTATCTTCGTTATGAATCTCTTCACAACAAATCTCTTCTTAAAAAACATCAAAACACCAGGCTTGAGGTTTCAACCTCACGTTTTATCCCTGGATCTGTGTTGCTAATACTAACCTATATATATGGATTGGCCCGTCAAATGTTTACATAACCTTGAAGCCATTTTACCGCCTTTTTGAAAGTGTTTTTCTTCACCTCCGGTTCTATATTTAGATAATTGAGCAAGTATAGGCTAAATGAAAAGTGAAATGCTTAACCAAGCTTAAGATAAATAACAAACCAATTTGCATTGTCATTTTAAAATATAAACAAATAATTTCAATAAAATTGATTTTCTAAATTAAATAATTCCGTTTTAAATGAAAAGCAAATTTAAGAATTGTATATTTAATCATTAACAATGGTTATGGTTGAATGCAGATTCGGGTGCGTATTTTTCTAGTCAAGACTACAAATTCGTCGATTTACAGATGCGTTACACATCCGTGAATCGTTTACGATGATTTTTATGAAACCATGCTCTCATCCCAAGATTAATGATTTATTTATAGTTGTTTTATTCCAAAATAACTTTGCAATTATGTGAAATATAATTATTTTTTATGAAATAAAAATTTAAATAAGATCAATAACAAACGTACACTTTAAAATAGAAAAATAATTTTCGGCATTATGCCAAAAAATTGAATTACTGATAAAGTTTATGATGAATTTGTAATTTTGACTAAAAAATACGCATCCGCATCTGCATCTGATCGTAACCAATTTATGAATTTAAACCTTTTTTCTCAATAATTTACTGATTCAAATCAATAACAACGAAAGTTAAAATGTTTTAGATCGACCTTCTTAGAAATGTGTTTGAACAACGTCCAAAAAGAAAAAGAAACATCGTCTTTCCAAAGGTTGCACTTGACTAGGCGCTTCGGCAGTCCATATATATAAGTCAGTGGTTGGTAGATGTAATCCTTTTCTCTAACTTGTTCGACAATTTCGGCTGAATTTTTCATCACGTCTTTCTAGCATTTTCAGTCTCTTGCTTTATCTGTTTCAAGTGTCGCTTTATTTCGCCTTTTTATCTAAGCTTCTGACCTCCCATTTCCCTTGTTCCTTCCACTATTTCTCGACAAAGAAATATTTTTGGGATCTTTTGTCATCTATCCTGACAACGTGTCCTGTCTATTGTAGTTGTGCTGAGGTGATCATTGCTTCTTCAGTGGACATTTTTGCTCTTGTTAAGACTTCTATATTTAATATTTTGTTATTCCATATCATTTTCATCAGACGTCTCAGATAATTTGTTCGAAATAATATTAGTTTGTTCATATGCTTCGATAAAATGTCATGTTTTCTTCCAAATATAATAAATCTGTTTCAATTTTGTTTTCAGAATGATGTGATTTCTCCACGGTCGTTTTCAAGTTAACCAAAAGACACTACGGCATTTTGGATTCTGTGATTGATCTTTACGATGATTTTGTTTTCAGCGTTGACGTGTATTTGAACGTATGCAGAAATTTTAGTGGAACTCCATCTATGTTTGTTACAGGAAGCTCATGCTATAGGTTGATTCTATTGTATGTTGAAAATGCAGGTCAGTTTTTGAGACAATAACTTCCAAACCAAACATTTTATAAACAAGCAATAAATCAGAGGTGATTCTCTGAATTCCTTCTAAGCCGTGCGATACCATCGCCGCATCATCTGCATATAAAATTTTCTTTGTTTTTTGTCTGTGCTCTAAGCCTCGCCGTGCTAAATAGTTAACCGTCTGTCCTTGTCCTTATATAGACTCGTTACCCATTATCAACAGGATTACGGTAAGAAATAATGTGAAAAATGTTGGGGCAGACGGATCACCCTGCTTCATATCGTTTCCAATGTCAAAAGAGTCACTTATACTTCCAGATATTGCTGCTCTGCCAACCATGTTTCTGTTGAACTCTTTTAAAACTTTGACAGGCATTCTTTAAATCTCTACTACTAACCACAACAACACCCTACCAAAAATGTCAAACGCTTTTTTGTGCATTGTCATTTTCTTGTAATTGTCTCATGCGAAAGATTGTGTCATTTGTAGATCGGCCGTTTCTGAAACTCTCTTAGCTCTCCGGTAAAGTTTGTGTGCAGCGGCAGTATTGTAACCAATGAAGTTTTGAGAAATTTAACTTTTTGATTCTCTATTTTTGAGTACTGTTCTTTGAGGCTGCTGTGTGTAGCTTTACATTTTGATATTGGTTTTACAAGCCAAGTACCTATGGGTTACCTTATTAACTTAAGGTATCCAAGGCCTACTCTACCTTCCCGTGGTGACTTCGTAACTACACGTACTTGTACGTTAAACCTACAAAGAGGGCGCTGCTCAACATCAACAGTTATTTTGAACCATTATGTTTGAAAGATGTTCTGCTCGTATTCTGGGTAGTAAAAGGATAAACCCTCGGCCCATGATATGGAACACGACTTGCATCAATAAGCGACAGGCTACTCTGATCCTGAAAGTGCAGGTTCCTCACTGGCGTCGAGAATACAGGCTCGGTCCAGGAGGGTATTGGCCCTGTGTGCCGCCCTCAAGCTCCTAAACGTAGTGATGGACGCGTTTTAGTGTTAGATTTCACCTGGTGACTAGGTCACCAAGAGCCTGGAGTCGTGGATTGCTATGTTCCTACTGACTTCCTGACACCCCAACCTCCATGGAACACACCAGGGGAGAGGCCCCGCTCCCACCCTCGGTAGTTGGTAGCACCGCCACTGGATGACCACATAAATTTTATAAAAGTTTGCCGGTACCTGGATGAGACAGTTGGTCGTTACCCATTTGACGGCTTGAAGAAGTACGGTCATCGCCGCATCCTGAAAAGTCGATATCCCGAATGTTGCTGGGTTTCGATTTAGGGGAAGACTCATTTTTGCGCAGCATTGAGTCACATGGCTCTTTCAATCACGCAAAAGGCATGCTCGGCGATGCCATCATTGAAAAAAAATTCTTGGTGTCATTCTGGATTAAAAACTCATTTTTAGAGAGCATATTTAGGATATCATACTCCGCATTGAGAAGGATTTCAACTTACTTAAATGTTTTTTTCCTTTTCTTGTGGGTCAGATAATACCACCCTACTGCGCCTACTTAGATGTTTGTGCCGGTCGAAAATAGATTATGGTTGCCAGATCTATGGCTCGGCTGCGCAAACTCATCTAAGGAAACTGTCTACTGCCTACAACATCTGCTTACGCATTTGCTTGAGGCACTCCGTACGTCACCAGTGGAGTCCCTCTATGTTATGGCTGAAGATAAACCTCTTGATGTCAGGAGGGTGAACTTTCTCTGCGCTTTACTACCAAAATACTAGGTTGCAGAAGGAATTCAAACTTTCGTTCCGTTAACCTTCTTGAAGAAATGTTATTTGACCGACCAAAATGTTCTGCTCCTGGGGAGGCACGTGTGGCTCCTTCCCTTCGCGAGCTAGGATGCCTGGATGCAGGTGTTTTGCCCATTGGACCGCCGTCATCTCCTCGTTGGAATTTTCCGAGAGTTTCGCCCTGCCCTGCTAGGCTGACTAAATCTTCCACTGCGAGTACTGTTCTTGCCACCGATTTTCTTCACCATGGCCATCTAAATAATGGAAATGTGGTGGACCGTATCTACACTGATGGGTCCAAATCGCCTGGAAGTGTGGATTGTGGAGAGGCTGCCCTCACAGTTTCCCAGCTGTACGTCATTCTTCCAGCCGCGAGGTATGCGTACGAGAGGTGGTCACGTCGTAGATTCATCATGTTCGTTAATTCGTAGAGTGTGATAGCTGCAGTAAAATCCTTTGAAAGCAGACACCCGTGTATCCTTGAAATTGGGGAGTGTCTGCTAAAGTCTTTTACCAGTTACCGGCAGGTTCGCTTTTGCTGGGTTCCGGGCCATGTTGGCATTCCTGGAAATGAAAGAGTTGATGCGGCTGCGAAAAGAGCTGTGGTGCATAGACAGCCTGCACGCATAGCCATTCCTTACGATGACTATACAAGTTGTATCCGACAATATGTGTTGGGTCATTGACAAGATCATTGGTCTAGCCTCACCACCAACAGCAAACTAAGATCTGTCCGCCCCAATATACCCCTTGGGCTACGCATGACCGCCTCTCTACAAAACTGCGCATAGGGCACACGAGGTTGACCCATTACTTTCTCCTATGCTCGAGAGCTGCTCATGCTCCACCAGTCTGCCCGTTATGCAATTGCTTGCTGTCTGTTCAGCATATTTTTACTGCCTGTGCAGCCTACTCTGGTGAAAGAGTGCGCCTTTGTTTGCCGGGCTTCTTCTGACGAGGATTTTAAATGTTAATGTCTCAATTTTAGATTTAGGTAAATTTTCAAAATCTGTTGGAATGTTTTATCAGGTTTGATCAGCACCATTTTAATTTTGTAACCCTTTTTATGTTATTTAGTTAATGAATTGTGGTTTGAAAGTTCTGAATACCTTCACGGTGCAGCACTGGACATTGGCCATTTATTTACATAATCAATCATTCTGCATAAAGCTTATTCGGTAGTTGTTAACTGATTTAAGATCATATGACAAAATATTTTACCTGCTGTGCACATAAGCCAAATAATTTCCACATGGTTCTGTATCTCTTTTTTTATATAGTGACTTTATCTCTTGCGGAACAATTTAGGATGTCCAACACTCTCCTAAGGTCTCGAGCAACTTTCCTCTTATTCCTTGACCTGAATGGTATAGACCTCCACTGGTATGCCACCTCCCCGTCGCCTTCCCCGCTCTCATAGACTGTACAGCATTTTCTAGCTTAGCTATGAGGACTCTTGTTTCTTTAGCGATAAAACATACATTGGACGTAAATAATATGATTGTCAAAAACACTTTTTAATGATGAAGATTTTTTATTA
>JARUHE010259365.1:1860-12965 GCA_031471125.1 Archaeomysis grebnitzkii | reverse complement strand
TTTAACATATATATATATATATATATATACTATATATATATATATAAACTTATTCTCTTTAGTTCATTACTTACTACACGCTAATATGTTGAGGCTAGAGAGTACCACCAACAAGTGTTGTTTATTCTTTGGTTTTTGAAACGTCAGAACCAATCTTTTGCATTTACGGACCGGTTATTCTGGCTATGTTATTCTGGCTATGTTATTGGCTATGTATTCTGGCTATGTATCCTGGTTATTTTGGCTATGTATCCTGGTTGCAAAGTTAATTAATTGAAAGTGCCAAGAGTGGACATTTCCTATTATCTTTCTTCAAAAATGTGCACACCTTACATATATAATAATGTGGTGTGAAAATCTAAGAACTCTATATTGAATAGTATAAGACAATGGTTCACTCAAGTATACCTCAAAAAGGGCCAACACAGGGAAAAAATTGCTCCCCACCCCCATCATACTAAAAAAATAGACCACATTTCATGATATTCATAAGGAAAACAAGTGTGAAAATCTCAAACTCCTATCAATAATGTTAAGCAAACTATATATTTCCCATACAACCTATGTTTTAATCTACTTCTGAGGTTTCTCAATTGTTGAAAGTTACCGCTGTAAAAACTATCGGATAACTATGTGTGGTTAACTGTGTGCTTAGTATCGTAACGACCAAAACCCAACGGACATTTTAATGTTGTCACAACGTTATTTTAAAATCTGAAACGTCTGCTTATCACTGTTCCATAACATTAACATTGTTTGTGTAACCATAGCTCAACAAACGTTAAATAATGGTTAGTTGAAACAGCGTTGATTTGAAAATCTTCATATAACGTTGCATTGAAGTCTGTTAAAGAAAAATGTGCACCGACAGTTGTATCAACGTTTAAGTAACGTTATAAGATGTTCATACAACTTTTGCTTCAATAATAATTCCATTGACAAAGGTTTCGCAAAACGTTTTAATAACTTTTATATTGGGCTCACTGATAAACAAATCCCAGCTCAACATTCAAACAATTGGTTGCCCACTGAGAAGTTAATGTTTGCCAGTCATAATATTTTAAATCTTTAACTATGTCTTGGAAATGAACAAGACCAAAATCGTTCTTAGCAGACATTATATAAAAAACTATTACTAACAAACAAAAATAAAAATATGTGACAATACAAACAGCATTAAACAAATAAATACAAACAAATATTTATATTGATGAGTGATTTTATTTGTCATTTTCGCAAGAAATAAATAATAAGACATCAACAAATGTTCAAAAAATTGCCAACAATTTGTCAACGAAAGTGAATCTGAATGAAGGTAAATTTCAACGAAACTAAACCTCAGTGAAGGTAAATCTCAATTAGGGTAAATCTCAATTAGGGTAAATCTCAATTATGGTAAATCTCAACGTCGCTGAAACTCAGTGAAGGTAAATCTAAAATATGGTAAATCTCAATGAGTGTGAATCTCAATGAATATAAAAATGTTGATTCTCAAATGACAAATGCTGCAAATGACGAGTCCAACTGCTCTCCAATTGGGGTCCTGAGCGTCATATTGATTCGCACATCCCTCGTCAACTGTTGCTTGCACTGCTCCTCAATCCTTCTCTCTTAGGCTCTTCTTCCTGCAGGACTCGACCCATGCAAGGTAATCCCTTTGGTTTTGCGCGCTGGCCAACTGTTTGCAATAAAAAATACAAATATTTTTTATATATCTTATCGTTTCAATTGCATGGTTTGATGTTCTTATTTTGGTTTTAATGTTTTTATTTTTGTTTGTTTTTCTTCTGTTTTAGAGCCATGGTTATTACTTATTCTTTCTTGGAGGTGCAAGAACATTGCCTGAGTGGGTTTGAGGTCATTTAATTGAGGACAAACATGAACTTTTATTTGGGAAGTTTTTGTCACAGGTTTGTTTTCATCTAATTTTTGAAATCTTTTTTATGTATTCACTTTTTCAATTTTTAGCAATTATTTTACTTTTTACACATTTTGTTAAATAATGGTTCTTATTATATTTTTAAAAAATAAGATATGTACTTATAATGATCTCTATACAGTATATACGCTTTTATTTATTTTAATTTAGTCTAGTTACAATAAAACATTTCTTTAAATATGTAATGCCTGTAGAGAAAAAATAGTGACGAGTGTAGGGTTATTTTCAATGCAAACCTCATGGGATTGTAGACCTTAGGGTAATTACAATTCCGGCATTCAACGGTTAAGTTACTTGTTAGCTTCGGATTTAAGCAAAATGTCATCGCGGTAAGTTGTTTTTTTATTACCTCATTTTTTAATATTATTATTGGAAAAATTATATAAAACTTAATTTAAATTCATATCTTAAAATTAAATGTCTCGTGCTAATTATTTACAAAAAGTAGCATTCTAATTGTATGGTTGGTTCCAAATGTAACTTTAGAAAATAAAACGTGTCTATTTTATACACAAAAAAAAACATTGGAATTTATTGTAAGATTAACAGTCTGTACAAAATCCTGTTTATAGTCTAATAAAAATGTAGAAGCAGCTTTCACTTAAAATTATTGCTTTCATTAGTTTCTCTTGCTTTAAATGATCAAAAATCTAATTATAAAATGACATTACGTTTTTTTCATGTTGTTTATTGTATGTAAGTTTAATTAAAATAACCGTGTGACTCTATACAAAAGTATTATTGTATAATAACAAATTATACAATGATACATTTTTCTAAAGCTGAACAACTATAAAAAAGTAAGGCAAATAATAATAAGAACAGTTTTTATAAAGCGCCGACACTATTCAATGAATACCCTTCAGCGCTTCACATATTTCGACCTTGTTGCTTTGACCCTCATCAAGTGATGTGACCCTGAGGAATTGCAGCCGACATATGGCGCTTCGTTCAAACCGGGGTTTTAAGAGAATACAGCCACGTTCAAATTCTCAATGAAATAGCCTTGGAATGGACTCGAATCGGTGCCTGTGAGATTTGCGAAAGGCAGCATTAATCTCCAGGCAGCGCGACGTTCGTATCTGCTCGGCCACCATCTCTTATATTTTTTGTTTTGATACTTGAGCTATTATTTTATTCCTATTGAATTTTCGTGTGAAACATTATCTGTCATTAATTACCTCCTTATACGACTAGGGAAACATTTTATATATATAAATTAATAAAAAAAAATGTAATTTTAAATGATATTTGAAATAACATTTGTATGTTTTCAGAAAAAACGTAGTTTGACTTGTTTATATTATTTTAAAAATTCAATAGATTCTTTGAAAAGTATGTCATCTTCACGATTACCGACCGTTCTGTAATTGCCGACACCCTAATGCTACTATAGAGCACTAGAGTCCAACTGCTAATTGTAATGCATAGAGTTAAGCTTGGGGAGTCGGAAAATGTAAAATGGTCGGTAAACGTGCAATGGTCCTAGTGTATTTATAGCTTTAATTCAGAAAAGTGGAAAAATATATATAATATGATATAGACGAATATGTTGAACACTATAGAATTATATTTCGTTACTTCCTAAAAATATTTCAACATCAAATACTGAAAAATGTTTTTTAAAACGAGCAAAAAAATATGTAGCAAATATAAAAGTGAAATGTATTGCAGAAAAATGTTCTTCAAGTATTTGAAAAAATTACTGATGTAAAGGAAACAAATCAATTGTAAACTCTTTTCCAATTTCGGAAAGAAAAAACTTAGCATATAAAATACTACATTGGATGTACTGGATATTTGATTATTTATTTAGTTAAACTTCTTTACCAATTTATTATAATGTAATACTTGGTTTTATAGGAAAAAAAATGTAATTGTTAATTTGCCAAAATATTTTCTTTTAATTTACAATTCTTAAAGTACTTTATAACAATTGAGCTAAAATACCGGTATCATTTATTGCGTTACGTCTATTTAATATTGTATTGAATGCTTTCCCATTCATAATGCTTGAATTTCATTTCATAAGTAAAAAATGTTTCATTATTTAGAATATATAAATAAATACTTGTACATAACAAAACAACATAAGCAAACATTAGGCGAACCAAATAACAAATTCCTACAGCATACTTAACCTTCTCACTAACCAAAGCGCGCTCAATAAGCCAAAATACTTCCAATAATGGAAAGATAAACATGGTACAGCGCAATCTTCTCAAATGATACTACCTGGAATAGATTAGTTATCGCCAGTACAAATGGTAAACTAGATATAATTCAAGTTGCAATAACAAAAATTAAATTATTGCTCTTCTACGTATAATATGATAAAATTTCTTAACTAGTCTTTGGTATCTTCAAAACGCTTACTTGGGGTAGCAGTCCTATAAGAACTATACCACAACCCAGATCAATGCAACTCAAAAAACTTCAATGTTTATATAAGCAAATTTGTAAAAAGAGTATAAAATAATTGTTTTAATCAGTTAATTCAGATCAATACGATTTGTATAGCCTACAAATTCACCAATCAATTCGTGTTTAATATTTTAGTACGGCATACACTTTCTAAATTACATGGTATTGTTTTACTTGGTTATGTAATGTAAATTTATGTAAAGTGATGTAAATATATAACATTTTACACATTAATTTATGTTTGTTACAAAATATTTCACGCAAAATAAATTAGAATACTTTAATGAACACAAGTAGGAGTAAAAAAGCTTAAAGGATGATTTTATTTGCAACTACTTCTTCGAAATGACTGGACCAATCAATAGATAATGAGTGGCAGCTGCATTCGTTAGATAGAAAAATATGTTTGAATTTCACAAGCTAAATCTTCCAATTAATTAGATGTTCAATAAAAAATTATTTGTTTTTTAATTATAGCTAATTTATTATGCACAATAATAAAATATGTTCTGTGAAAACATCTTGATTTATTCAGCGAGGTAACTGACAACCGTGGACCAACATTTTGTGAACTGACATTCTAAATGTTCCTAAAAAATATGATTTATGAAATATAAATAAAATAGGGCTATGATTAAACTAATTGTGTTTTCAACATATTCTAAACAACAAATGTTTTAATTTTCTTATGTATTTGTATCCTAACAAAATCATTATCTTTTAATCTAGCGGCGATGGTAACAAATATGTTGTAATACTCTACATATGAGCATGACCATTTAAAATAAGATATTAAATTATAAAAGAAAAGATAAAGATTGAGTGTAAAACAAAAACTATAAATAAAAACAAAGATCTTGAACAAAAAACTAATGCAGAGCATACTTCTCAATATTTGGAATAACAATACTTTTAATGTCTTGTCAACATACTTTCTGTTTCATCACTTGTATCGCCATTTTATGCCAGAACACTTGTTCCCTTTCAACTTTAGACCTAATTTTTCCATTCATTATATTTAATGTCACATCATTTTAAGTTGCGTGTCATCACCGTATGATGAGAATTTGCTTGCTCTAATTTTCCTCTTCCGATATAAATACTTATGCAACGTAAAAGCTATTCGGAAACAACTTTACTCAACAGTCGTTGAATATGCTTTAAAATACGTTGCAGTTAATGTTGTTTGCAAATTCAAAAGGTAAAAAGTTTGCAAAAGTTTTCGCAGTTATATAGCAAAATAAATCACAATAGTATGAATGTATAGCAAATTATTTATCATAATAGTTAATGAATTATTTATTGTTATACATAAACAGTTGTTTACTGTTATAAACAGACAATTATTTAATATCATAAGAAATAATTTAGAGTTTTGCGGGCAGAAATGTGAATAAATATATTCAATTGTTGCCCTCAGGTGACCACAGCTCGCTCACAATAGTATGAATGTATAGTAAATTATTTTGTAACTGCTATGTTAAAAAATAACACTGATAGAATTATAATAACAGCTAACAGTGAACAGTTTTGTTTAAATTTGTTTCCAAGTAATTGGAAGTTGAAGTCATTTTTCGACAATTGGTGTAAAACGGATATTAACTTTTTTCATCTTACATTTGAAAAAAAAAATGTTCATGTTTTTTGTTTATTTAAGTTTGATAAAATTAAAAGTAGTTTTCTAGGAAAGAAAACATGTTTTATTAATTTATAAATATTGTACATTTGAATTTTACTTGAATAAGTTTCTTACGATTTTTAAAAGGGTAAAACAAGTAAAAAACATCTAACATATGATCAAAATTTTAACTTTTTTCTTTCAAATGAGTCTTAGTTTTGTTTTTTAAAACAAAAATAATACTAATAAAAATAAATAGCCTTACGTAAAATTCCATATTAACCGGCATGTGGCAACAATGCAAATAATACAACTTAATCCAAACATAATCTAAAGTTTGAAACTTTATTTATTATTATATTTATTTTATGATTTTTAAAACTGTTTTTACCATTTAATTTTTTGTTGTTGTAGCATAACAGCTTCTCATTCATTTTAAATTTAGCATGCAAAGATAACACTGTCATTTAGTTTATTAAATATTAAACTATTTTAAATAAAGTATGTCTATATTTTAAACAAAATGTATTTATATTTTGAATATAATTTATCTATATTTTAAATAAAATGTATCTATATTTTAAATAACATTTATCTATATTTTAAATAAAAAGTATCTATATTTTAAATGAAATGTATCTATATTTTAAAAATAATTTATCTATATTTTAAATAAAATGTATCTATATTTTAAATGAAATGTATCTATATTTTAAATATAATTTATCTATATTTTAAATAAAATGTATCTATATTTTAAATAAAATGTATCTATATTTTAACTAAAATATATCTTTTTTTTAGATAAAACTTATCTATTTAAAATAAAATTTATCTATATTTTAAATAAATTATGTCTTTATTTTTAAAAAAATGTATCTATATTTTAAATAAAAGTTATCTATATTTTAAACAAAATGTATCTAGATACTAAAAAAAATTGATCTTTATTTTAAATAAAATTGATCTATATTTTAAATAAAATTTATCTATATTTTAAACAAAATGTATCTATATTTAAAATAAAATTTATCTATATTTGAAATCTGTCTATATTTTAAAGTACAAAAGATCAAAGTGAGGAGAGAGATGATGAAAATGTTGGTAGAGCTTAAACATTTGTAAAATTGAAAATAATTTTGTGTTCACAGTTTTTGTTTCATAGATTTAATTTAACCCAAATAATACAAATAATAACATGACATCTTGGCAAAAAGTAGAATTACTTAATGAAATGTATTTAAGAGATTCTGAATTAATATAAGTAAAACTCATTAAAACATTAGATAACAAAAAACTATTTGTATTTATAATTTTTCTTCCTGTTTAATTGTGTTTAGTTTAACGAGGTTGTTAGTTATGCAATGTATTGCATGTTTCAATAGTTATTCAATTCGAATTATTCTCCTAACATGTTACTAATGAAATAATAACTCTTATTTAATGATAACTTGAACGAATTATTATTAAATTGAATATTATGAAGGAATAAATACAGTTTATTATTTTAAGTTTCTTTTGTTAAATAACAACACTTGAACTATGAAAACAATATAAAAACA
The DNA here is from genome assembly GCA_031471125.1 of Archaeomysis grebnitzkii. Classification (NCBI taxonomy): domain Eukaryota; kingdom Metazoa; phylum Arthropoda; class Malacostraca; order Mysida; family Mysidae; genus Archaeomysis; species Archaeomysis grebnitzkii. Next base: position 5,422 of record JARUHE010259365.1, on the reverse strand, counting down.
TAAATGTTCAAAATTTTGAACCTTTTGTGAGATGGTATAAAACAAAATTATAATAATGGTTTCCCCATAAATAACTTTCATATAAGTTAAGATTTGGGAAACTTGAAATAAAAACAAAATTTGTGGATAGTAAATATATGAGAAGGGACACATTCTTAGGATTGGAATTTTTTTTTTATTATTTTTATTCGGTCCCAATGGACCAGGCTATGGGTGCAAGTAGGGTAAGACTACTAGTCGTCGACCCTTTAAGCACAAGGCTGTAAAGTAGACCGATTTCATCCAATTTATCATATCTCGGTTATTTGTTTGCTGATTTAAATGTCCTTTTGTACCAAGAATCTTAAAGGTTTAATGCTAATGTAGGTTAATTATTAGCTGAAAATATTAAGTATTTAGTAAATAATGTGTTTTTATATAAAGGGGTCGATGTTTATTATGTTTACCTTACAGCACAATATTCGCCGGGTTTTTGCCAACAGCATCTGGTGTTCTCAGGCGGTCACCCAACCAAGTACTAACCAGACCCGACGGTGCTTAAGCTCGCTGATCGGAATGTTTAACTCGTTTTTTTAGTACAAAAATATTATGTTATTTATTATATTATACAAATATAATATATGCACTATTCGTTACTCTGTTTCCCGATTAAGGGATGCCTTGCATATAGAGTCAGTTCAAAGTATACTTAACTTGGACTGGTTGGTTCCAGTATTGGTGATTTCCTTTTGACTTCTAATCATGCGGGCTGTTGGGTTTATTTTGATAATGAATAGAACGCTGTGTTATGGGTAATAATGTGGACCCACATAACATTAGATAAAGAATGGCTTCCTTCAACCACTGTCTTTGGGCGGAATAGAGCAGATCTTGAAAGATTACAAACTTACACTTCAACTACAAGTCAAATATCTAGTCAAATTGAAGGTATGTTTGACACTAAAAGTTCTATAGCTACACCATATATGGATCGCCAATAGCACAAGTGATGTAATTTCTATTTTATTTGAATGTTTGTTATTGCCGATCCATAAAATCTATATAGCTACACATATATTCCCTTTAATTGAATGTAACGGGATACCTTTGAAATATTTTTAACGACCAAAAATATTAGTCTATATAAATAAAAACAGAAAAATAATTAATTTTTATACACATTTCTCATTTAAGAATAATTCTCAAGTAGAACTCAAGACTGAAAAAACATGTAAAATATTTATGAGATCATGTTCTTTATTAAGTCCTGGTACGACAGCTTTAATATCCTATTTAGTTATACGCTGGGCTCATAGTCTGAAAAGGACCATTGAGTTGCTTTTCCACATTTTGTTAGTACAGTACAAATAAAAAAAAATTTGTTATAAATAAGCACAAATGTGTTTTTATAAATAGAACATTATTTATCATAATAGTTAATGAATTATTTACTATTATACATAAACAGTTGTTTATTGTTGTAAGCAGACAATTATTTAATATCATAAGAAGTAGTTTAGAGTTTTGCGGGCAGAAATGTGAATAAATATATTCAATTGTTGCGCTCAGGTGACCAGAGCGCAAATTTCTAACTTACATATTCACGGTAATTGTAAATAATCGTTGTTGTAAGAAGTAATCATATATTGTTACAAACAATCATTTGCCTATAATCATTTAATTTTACAGATAAACAGCTTTGGTTTATTTAAAATTTAGTATTATAAATGAACATGTATTTATTACTAAAGGTAAACAATTATTTATTATAACACATAAAAAAATTATGTATTACTATATACAGTATATAAGCATACATTTACTAGTATAAATAAACAGTTATGTATCATTATGCATAAATAATTGTATATTATTATAAAAATCAATTCAGTATTATTATAAATAAACAATTGTTTATTATTATCAATAAGCAATGATTTGTTATTGTAAATAAGAAATTATGTACTATTAAACTAAAAAAACATATTTATTATTATAAAGAAAAACAATTATCTATTATAAACAGTAGGTCAATGTGTACTATTATCAATACGTAATTATTATTATAATAAATATGCAATAATTTATTTTTAAAAATAATCAATTATTTTAGAATTATAAATAAACAATTATTCAATTATAATAAATACACAATTATTCATAATAATAAATAAACAATTATCTAGTATATAACCAATTGTGTATTATAATACATACGTTTTTTTGTATTGTTATAAATAAATAATAATGTATTTGTATAAATTGATTATTATTATAATATAATTGTTGATTACTATAATTAGACAAATATTTAATGTTATAATAAAACAATCATATATTATTATAACTGAAAATTAATTTATTTTATAAATAAGAAATTATTTTGTTTTTATAAATAAACAATTAATACACAGTTGTTTATTAATACAAATAAACACTTATTTGTTATTATAAACAAACATTTATTTGTTATTATAAATAAACAGTAATTTATTATAATAAATAAGTGATATTTTTTATTATAAATAAACAATTATTTATTATTGAAATTAAGCAATTACTTAAATTTTAAAAATAATTAAGGAAATTCTGTATTGTAATAAATAAAAAGTTATTTATGATTATAAACAAGCAATTATTTTGTATTATAAAAAGGAATTATTTACCATTATGAAAAAACAATTGTTTATTATTATAAATAGGCAACTATCTATGTTTATAAACAAACAATTATCTATTATTATATACTGTATAAACAATTACTTATTGTTATAAATAAGTAATTATTTATAATTATGAATAAGTATTTATTTCTAATTTTATTTAATTGCTTGTAAATGCTAATACTGTAATGCTTGTATTAATGAAAAAATATTTTAGTTTGTATGTAGATTTTATTTTGGAAGTAAAGTTTCAACTTGTTTTTTAAATTGAAGCATTCCAGGAGGAAACCAGTGACTGGCCAGTCAATAAGCACGACTGGGTGGTAGAAAATGTGGGACTCGCACCCACTAAAACTCCCTGAGTTTGGGAACAGATAGAAGTTTAAATCTGGAAGAGCCAAAGGATATGCACCCAAAGATAGGTTCAAAGTAAAACAATTGCTGCTAAGAAATGACCAGAATTAACCTTAACATTAAAATTCAAGTTAAGATTTTAAGCAAGGTGATCAATAGCAGTAAAACGAACCGTTAAAATTAAAACTTAAATTAAGTTTAAAATCAAATGCTGGGAAGAAATGACTAGAATTAACTTTACAATTAAGGATCATTAAGATAATTTATGAAAACTAATGTTCATACAATTTTTGTGAATGAAAACTATTCGACTATGTAAACAAATTAATATTTTTTGTACTTTTCATAAGTTCGTCAAATCATATTTTATACCTTTTCATACTCCGAAAAGCAGAGCCAGTGTTACAGGTAATATGTATGTTACTCTATCACATATATCAATTTCTCATAAAAACTGTATTTAAACCAGTGCTAATAAATATATTTTCTGCATACTTCTCAATATTTGGAATAACAATACTTTTAATGTCTTGTCAACATACTTTCTGTTTCATCACTTGTATCGC
>JARUHE010259254.1:0-12965 GCA_031471125.1 Archaeomysis grebnitzkii | reverse complement strand
AGGTCATCTGCATACAATATGTCCCACGGCACACCCCTCCTGCACTCCTTGGTTGCCTCCTCCACCACCAAATTAAATTCACATTCGTAATAGAAAACCAAAAGCCCACTTCCTTAACACAACTCTAATGGTTATATCACAAATTCAATATACACTAAAACTTATTCAGGAAAATGCCATACCAAGTTGTTTCATAGCATAACACAATAAAAATACAAAACAAGATTTATTAAAACAATAACTCCATGCAGAAATTGAAAATATCAAACACCTTCATGATTACTTGTTATCAAAAATATCACTTTAAAACATGGTAAAACATCACCTCTAGAGAAGTAATGCAAGACCGTTAGTAATACACGTTTAACACACAACCAAGATACTTTATTTTCTTATTGTTCAAATTTAAAACTTTTACTCTGATTTATTTGTTGGCAAGGGTTTTTTTGAAACTATAGAACAATGTTTTCAGTTGATTATTAAATAATCAAATAGTAGGCCTATAAAAAGTTATCAATAAATGTTTGTTTTATATTATAACTAGTATTTATAATTATGAAGCAAAGAGTTTTACTATTTTTTAAATATAATTTTTTTATATGAAATGCCTATATAGTCAATGATTAAAACAAAACAAAGGAGTATACGAAATTTAAAATTTTATAACATGTGTCGATATAATAATCTCTTCCTTGCTCTTCTGAGATTTACTGGCGAAAGTTTATTACTGAAAGGGACTTAGGAGATACTCTTCTTTATTTACTTTAAATTGATATTTATGTAATTATCAGGAGGTAAACCTCTGTGGAGGCTCAATTTAAAATGCTTCTTTTTTGGAGATTTAAAACAATTAATTCTTATCACATGTTCATAGGAGCATGCATACAAATGTGCCATTCATATAGGGGTTTGTTTTTATAGCCTGGTGTTCATTCCAGTGACTATAGGAATATAAATACAAAATAATCAAAGTGTGGGTGGTTTTGTTTTCAAGTTATTGAGAAACAATCCCAAAACCTATCTATTTATATATATATATACTACAGCATAGGGCTACTTTATTTCAATTAAAAAAAACTTCCAAATAATTGAGAATTTTCACTTTCAATATTGGCCATAAACACTTAGGTGGGTAAAGTTAGCACTGACAACACTCATTTATGGATAAAATTGAGTACTCTGTGCTTAAATAGTAGTGGATTGGAATATATGCTAACTATCCGATATTTTACACATTAGTTGGAAGTACAATACACTGTTAATGCAAATGAGAATACATTAAAATTTCTTGAGTATCTGCTTAGTAAGATTAGTTCTGGTTCTTGCAACTAGTGAAAATTCTTCATCATACAATATTTGCAGGGTTGGTCATGGTTCTAAATTTTAATTTGGAAATCCTTTTATAAAGAGGTGAATTAAACTCAAATAAGAAAATTTTAAATAGTTTATTAGGAAATTCATTGGAATATTTGTTGGACAAACCAATATGAAAATACAGATAAATACATTTTACATCAATTGGTGTTGAAAAAAACAAAAAATATTTTTCATAATCAAAAATACAATGCCAACATAATACATAAACAAACCATTAAATTACTTTTTATAATCTTTTACTTTGTAAGGAAAGTAGTTTTTATAAACTGAGTGTCTACTGCAACATTACCTATTTGTTTTTTATTTCATTATCCAACATTACAGGTTATATAATCATAACAATATTTAGATCAAAAATATCACAAGTGAGGTAACTCACATTCAAATAACATAGAACTTACCTCACTTGCGCTATTGTCTATCCATTTACGAAACCAACAAGGCACATAGACTATTTGAATACTGAGAGTGATGCCATCTCTTGCAAAACATATTTAGGACCGAATTAGGTTTCTTAGTCCTCATTCATTACCAAATGAACTGCACCATTGTATAGATTAAATGGTTGGCATCATTCAATAAAAACTCAACAAATAAAGAAAAACTATATCATTAAATAACAAAGAAGAACAAATTAATCTTAAACGGATTCCTGTCCAATATCAATAAATTTGATAACAAAATAAGGTAAAAGCTCGTTTATTCATTGAACAAAAAGCCAACTGTATAGGACTCCATTGAAGCTGCACCTTCATCACACTACAAAAACACAATTCTGTGAATAATGATGAGTTTCTCTCCAACATTTCTTATGGCAATTTTATCACAAACAACTGATTCCGCAATAGCCAGAATCGCAGCTGTCTTCAGTGATATTCAAGTTGTTTATAAACATGTAATTAGTTGTGTTTGGAAAAGTTGTTCAAACCCATGGGGTCCACCCTTCATACAATGTCGCCAGATTATCAATTGCTCGAGATTCCTTGATGGTGTTTGCCACCTGTTGAGAAACAAGAAAATGAATATGCGAGTAATAGAACAAAATTTGATATAGCATACAGTTCCATTATAGAACTATTCAATTTAGCATAAATATTGCAAAACACGGACTAAAATACTCAAGTTTCACCAATGTTTTATTATGGGATTATATTTTAATAATCCTTAACTGTATTAAATAAATAAATTATTGTTGATATGAATTTAAAATCTTATGTATTCAAACAAAAAATGTAATATAATGTCAAATAATATAATAAATATTTATGAACAAAACAATTTGTTTGCACTTCAAGAAAACGTTAGATATATTGTTGACACAATTTTAAAGTGAACGAGTGTAAGCATGAAAAATGGAAAAATACAACAATTCACTTTTTGTTATTTACAATCTAAAAGTAAAAGATGATATATTCATTAAAACATTTTAAATACAAAGTTTTCCCATTTAGGAAAATTCTTTTAATGAAAAACAACTAAAACTTCAAGTTTATAAACTCTGTGAATTGCTAAAGAATAAGCTAATCTTCTTCTTTGATGAGCTTAAACACTTCAAAACAACTTTAATTGTAACTATGAACAAAAATTAAATTCAGTAATTTTAATGTATTTAAACCCAGGCATCAAAGGGTTAAGCATATAGAAACTCACCTGTTCACTAATGGGTGCAATTCTACTCGGGTCGAGATCTTTCCCTTCGAGCTTCACTTTGACACGTTTCCACACGTTCAATGCATAAGCATTATGTTCTTGAAGAACTGAAATATTTTTTGATGATTTTACAGAACAAATTAACATTAAAACGTCATTGTATATATATACAATTTTCACAAAAATAGCTCTTGGCATCATTAGGTAAATAAGTAAAAAAATCGTAACCACCAACTTTTCAAACTAAAAATATAAAAATATAAGCTTTTGTAATTCAAGATTTCAAGTTGAGACCAATCCACAATAATACTTCATCAATTAAACATTCTCCTACACATCTGATTTAATCAACTCCTTCCTCTGGATAAAACTTCTAAGGTTCTCAGCCGGAAACTTGACACATACATGGCACTAAACAGAACACATACATGAATTGAAAAATAAACAAAGCAACATTAACAACAATAGACTATGCCAGTCCTATCTTGGCTCCTATACTCTCATATTCAAACCTGAAAAACTCGAAAACAATACAAAATATAGAAGTTTCTATTGCCCCTGGACAATACAAACTCATCACTCTGCCCACACTCCAAGCTACAGAACATCTAAACCTATCCTGTCCTAATTATTCCCAGCAGAGATAGCTCTATTGAGTGACCACCTTTTTGAAAATATGGAGGCCCCTGATAAGAGTGGCTCACTTGGTTTCCTTCCGAGAGAGTAAGCCAGGGGCGATCAAATTGAAATTATGTCCACAAAATCTCTTTTTACAAATTAAAATCTTCTGTAATTTTTTAATTAAAGCAAACCTTAATAATACTTAAAGAGGTTTTTCGACGATGGAAAGACAAAAATTATATAGTTTTCATCAATGGTATAGCCGATAACAGATTCATAAAATATGCAAGTGACTAGACAACTTGAATAAATTATTCCTTATTTCAAAGGACCAAATCTGTAGCATGATGTACCTAATTAAAGGAATATACATTTTATAATATCCAAAATTAAGAACAGTCAAAAGTATTTTTTTGTATTGGGGAATCTTTTTTATAGTTTTCATACATTAATTTCAATAAAAAATATACTGAAGACTGTCATACTGATATTTATTTTAAACTGGTTTATAATGTAAGAAAATAGTTGAAAACTGAACATCAAATGAATAGGACTCAATTAATCTGTCTAGGATAAAATTATTTCCCTAGATTGAATGACTTTCATTTCTATCATACTGTACACAAAAAAAAACTTGGATATTTATTAAAAATATATTTACCTTTTCCAGTAAGTGGATCTCTGATAGTTTTTCCTTTTGGATCAGATGTATCTATTTTACTGGATGTGGATAAATTTGATTTATTAATAGAAGTGTTGAACTTGCTTTCTGTTGAGCTTTTATTTTCATTTTCAATTGCTAGTTTCTCCTCCTTTATGTTGCTTAGTTTGCAATCATCACCAAACTCTAAAAGCTTGTCGTAGATTTGCTCTGTATCCACGACCAAGAGATCAAGTTGACTTGCATAGGACGTTATTTTTTCTTGTGTGACCTGGTCGAAAAGAAGTTGTCGCACGAGACCAGACATAGATTCCGAATAGTCTCTATATGTCGAGAGATAATTCTCAATGCCTATCAAGCCCCCTTCCTGTTCAAACTTAGCCATGGTTTTCAGTAGAACCCTGACATCGGACATTAGTTTGTGGTGTGTTGTCAAGTGTGATCTCAAAACTGAGACAGTATTGCGAATTTCATCTTCAGCTACATGAAGCAAGTCACTTTGCTCACCAACCTGTCTGGTCAAGATCTCTAAATGATCTGAAATTGCCGATGCAGCATTCTGCATCCAAGATGGAGTCACCTCTCCTGTCAATGGGGCAAGAGTGACAAGCAGCTCTTCTTGACTAGAAATGCTCGAAGGATATCGATCAACCAATATACAACTTTCTTGGCACTTGTTCAAGACGGTAGAAAAGTTGTTGTCCATCGTCAATGCATCGACGGTGTTGGTTCTAAGAGCTTCATAGTGAAGAATGGCACTACACAAAGAGGTTACATCCTCGCAACCTTTTAGAACCGAACCTACAGTATACAATCCAAAGTTGACATTTCTAGTAAATTCTTCCAATACTTGAGCAATTTTTGGGTTAGAACCTGCAGCCCATTTCAGTCGATGAGTGACATTAGTGGTCAGAGTGTTGTACTTTTCTTTCACTTCAGAGAGATTTTGTTGAAGTGCCAACAAATTATTCAAACTACTTCTTAGCTCTCCTAGTAATGGACCTCTTGCTGGCTGAAGTTGAGCAATAGATGATCGTTGCTTCAAGGATTCAAAGTAATACCACTGATGGCTTAGATGCTGAGCCACAATCCTTTGTTGCATAACTCGTAGACCTTCAATTTCACTTTCCCATTGTCGCAGAAGCATTTTCTTTCGGCAGGCAGTCAAATGAATTGTGATATTATTTGCTGCAGCTGCGGGAAGCGTTGTATCCAGACCATGTTGGGTCATACAACGTTCAAGTGCTTCTTCTACAATGCCTTCCAGCCTTACACGTCCTTCTGTGCCGAGGTCGTGTGCTTCAATGTAGCCGGTGACATCAACTCCAAGTTTCTGAGAGTGAAGTAGAAGCAAATGAGTGGACAGGTAGGAGGGCAAGCCTAACAATAACAAAGACACGCAATCACATGCATAGTTACGGACAACCCTTTCTAGCCGGTCTTCTTCATTTGAGGATCCTGTCATACCGGCCATGTGATTCTCTTTTCTCACAGAAGGTACAAGTTGAAGAGCTATACTGAAGAAATTGACAATCGTCTCAATTTTCTTAATATGAAGAAGTTCTTTCAGTATAACAAAATGGTCTTTATTTAGCAATGGTGCCATTATTTCTGCTGCCAAGGTAGAAGTATCAACTCGGTTCCAAGGTTGAGCCAAAGGAATTGAAGAAAGCGCTTCTACAAGTCTTTCAAGTTGGTTGTCCACAGTTTCGAACAACAAATGAAAGCCCATGAGAAGCATTTGTCCCTGACTAAGTTCAGCTGGATCATCCTTCGAAGTGATTTCCTGAATCAACATCAGCATTTTTTCGTGTAATTTGGCAGCTTGAGGAACACAATTTTCATAACTAGATTGCATTCTAAATATAGTCATTCGTAAATGCTGAGTTAACTGTTGTTGTAATAGGATGGGTGGTACATCACTAGACAAGATGACTTCCTTCAATTTTTCTGCCACTGATACAACAGTAGGTTCTCCTCGCCAAAACAATCTCACTCCTTCTACAATAATGATTTGACTTGTATTGATCACCAAGTCTTGAATCGATGTGAACATATTGTATAATGCCGACATGGCATTGGCAACCGGGGATTCGTATGGCAAGATAGGTGGCGAATGTTTGGTCAACAAGGTCACCAGTTCCACCATGCTTCCTAGAGAGACTACACTCTCGCCCAACCACCACAAACCACCGACAGTCATGTCGACTAATCCCTCGCCACCTCCGTATACGGTCTTGTCGGTTCTTAACCGTGCAGTTGTTAACTGCGTGAGTGAGTTAAGCAAGGCGCAGGTGAGAGCTGCCGTACCTGCTGGTCCGTTCTCAGTAACAATTGAGTTCAGGCTTGAAGTTGACTCCATGACACTAGATACAACAGCTGTACCATCGCTCAAGCCTTCAGCTTGGACACGTTCATAAACTTTTTGGATCTGGTTGTTTATTTGCAACGTCCGATTATGCAAATTTAAATCGACGTTACAGATGAAGCTTGTTGTTGCAGTGTCGACAGGTTCTTGGAAATTTTGTGTAATAATCGATTGAACATTTTCTAGAACTAAATTACTCTTCAACTGATGGAGTGAATTCAACTGTCGAGAAATTCGATGGTTTTCCAAATGATTTGATGGATAGTTGATCCAAACATTTGAATATTTTGCCAACTGATCGATAGTACTCAAGCACATGCTTTGGACCTGAGACATAGATTTGCGCAACTCGTTTTCAGTGTGTTCGCATTGTGTTGCTAGTTGAGCCTGACCTGCTTTACTTATGTACTCTGCAGCTGGTGAAACAATATTTGTCAAGGAATCAGAATCCAACTTCACCCTCAAGTCTCCAACTTCATTCCTTGACAAAACTTTCGAAGCGACTTGATACAATTTGAACCAGTTACTTGTTTCTTTAATCCTGGCATTAACCATCTCCTTGGAATTGTCTCTTGCCTTCTTTACAAGGCTATACTTCTCGTACCTCGGATACAACCCATACAAGTTATGGTGAGGTGTTGGTTCAGCTTCTTTAACCATTGCCATCAAATGGTGTCCATCTTGCAATCGACTTTCAACTTCAGCCAGTTCTTCATGCGTAGCTTGCCAACACTCCAGTGCAGTTCCAACCTCGGGAATGGACGCCATGACTTCCCTCTTGTTCGACAACCAATCCGCTCTCATCTCTGTAAGTCTCACAGCAAACATGCTTAAAGTCAGACCTCTCTCCAACTGACGTCGGCTTTGTCGGGCACCTGAAACGAGTGCCTGGTCACCACCATAAACAGCTCCAGCATAGCCGGCCTCGCTGTCTGGAGTCCAGTCGACTAATGGATCATAAATAAAGGCTTCAAGAAGAGTCAGTAGGATCTCCCTGCCTTTCCGCATAGTGTGAAGGACATGTTCGCAAGCATTGCGAAATATTCCTTCGACTCCTGTCACTCCGAGTGCCATTTCAATGTTATGAGTCATTCTATAAGGAACCTTTTCAGGTACCCTTAAATTTTTACCTTTTTCAAAGCATACATTATAATCAATATGAACAACTTCTCCTGATGTGAGGTTGACAAGAAGGTTGTCCAAATGACGATCTCCGAGTCCAATGACATATCCAATCATGGACATAACAGCTGTCGATACATTGTAAGTCTTGGTGAGTTTCCACCATTCTCCAGCATTTACACTTACCATCCACAGTTCTCTAGCTAGGAGGTCTGAAGGAGTTTCTTTGATGAGTTCTTTTAAAACATTTCTCAATACTGCCAAGGGCCACTCCTTGCGGGACTCAACGGCAATTCCAACTTCTTGTAATTTTGGCGTCAGTTTACCATAAAACAATTCAGAAGGCCGAAGAACTTGAGGAGGTTGACTATGTGTAGAATTGGAGTGGCTTTTGTAGAACTGATTTGCTGCTTCTCTGTGTTGCCATCTTTTGTATAGACCAAACAGTGGAGTAGCATTTCCCACCCATTGAATTAGACCAGATCTTGGTCCAAGAGGTACAACTGAATAGAAGTGTGCCCTGTACACACATTCATGACTTTTTTGATTCTTGGTTAGCATAGTATTCACTATAGCTAGGAACTGCATAATTCTTTCATCTAAATGCAAGTCTTCAAGACCTTTAAACAAATATGGATACCTTTTGCCATCTGATCCTTGGAAGCTTATTTTTTTTGGCTTTGTCTTTGTTGGAAGAATGGAAATGGCATTGTGAACAGAGGCAATGCTTATCACTTCATTTCTCTGTGAAACAACACCTGGCATTGCGATTTTAGTGTTGGACAGTGTAGCTAGAACAGGAGACACATCAGACATTTTCAATGTGGTGGAAGACTTATGATGAGCTCTTTGCTGAAGCATTTGATGCAATTGCTTTAAAGGAGCAATGGCATTGTGTGGATCAAAATAGCTTTCTGGATTTCTGATCGATGTTCTTGCCAAATCGATTTGTTTTCCGTACGTTTCTTGGAAGGCTCTCTCATTTGGTGTTTCAGGTGATGTACATGTTATGTCTGCAAGTTGATCAATTATAAACAATAAAGGTTTAAATATGATCTCGTATTTCTTTTTGATCAACTCTGTTTTCTCTTGTTGTGATAAAGATGAGTTTCTATTGAGTCTTGATGCCTCTATATTTAGTTGCTGACATTTACGATTTAGATCAGATTGATTCTGTGTCAAGGTGCCATACCATAATTCATCCCAGAGGACGGTGATTCTACGCAACTCATAGACCAATGTCTCCACTTGGTTTATGCTTCCCCCTTCTCTTTTAGCCAAAGTGTCAACAAGGGCAGAATAGCAATCTCGCATTAATGTACGCTTTTCCATTTCTTCTATAGATACAATGGCCTGCTCTTCCTCTTCATCTTCAATATCTTCTAAATCCGTTTCTTCTTCCACTTCCTCTTCTTCATCTTCCATCTCCTCTTCATCTATATCTGGTTCAAAATCATTGCTAATGTCATCATCTGAATCCTCTTCAACTTGGGTCTTCAGTTTCCTCTGATTTCTTGGGTCTGGAAAATACTTTGCCAACATGTCCGTTATTGACGCATGTTTGTTCGAGGATGTTCCACCAATAGAGCCTACAACAGCGGGAAAGATGATGAGGTGGGGACAATCCTGGGCCAACCGACAGAGCAGATCCGAAACACTTCCTCGGACGTAATGTTCGGGATGATTCAATCGAGCAAACAGTTGGGGAATGATGGTCTTCCACGGAGTAGTCGGAGTCTCTGCCAGGCCACTCTCGAGTACCAACCTCAGTTCAGCAGCATGTTTCACAATAAGTTTCAGCAACCTAAGTGTTGCAATGGTTTGTTGATCACAGTGACTGTTTGAGCTGATCAAACTTATCTTCAAGAATTTAAAGTAGGCCTTTGCAGCTGTAGTGAGGAGAGCATGATCTCTTGCCACAGCAGAGAACCTAACTTCTAGAAGAGATTGAACTACCTCTGATGTCGGGTTCAAACCCCATTCAGTCAACATTTTATTCACTTCACCACCGAGTTGTAGAGATGCTTGAACCTCTTCCAAATGCAAGTCCTCTTCTTCATCATCATCTTCTTTGCCCAATGCCTTGGCTGATTTAGCTGTGCCATATGTTGGGTAGGTTTGCCCGATAACTTGGCACATCTGACTTATTTTAGCAATTTCATCTTGAGAAGTAAACAACTCTGAGCTTACCAAAATAGGTTCCAGTATTTGAAATATTTTCTGAGCATCAGATTCATTTAATATTGATGGTTGATTTTGAGAAAGGTTTAAAATATGTCTGCCCCATTTGAAACTCCAGGAAGCCAGGTGGAACCAAACTTTTGGGAGCATTGGACATTGAATTGCAGCTAATGTAAGCATTCTTCCAAGGTTTCCCTCAATGGAAGGTATGTTGAAGGACTCTATATTATCCAACTCATCCAAGTCATCTGGTCGATAAACTTTCATTTCTGAATGAACCTGAAGAATCTTTTGCAGCCAAGGAGTACTAGCAACATCATCAAGTATATGGAAGGCTGAGCGCTTGTCTTTCATTGCCCACCATTTGTTTATAGTGAGGATGGAACGTGCACATAGCTGACCAGTTTCATTTGGTGGTAAGCTAAGCAAAGATGGGTCTTGAGTAGCCAGGGCTGCCAACACTGGATTCAAGTTCATTACAATTCCTGCTAATACATCGCACCCTCTGGCAATGTCGTGGGTACATGCGAGCATTTTCGCAGCTTCTCTGTGTAGCTTAGCATTGAGAGTTGTGAATTCTGTTCCAGGAAAAACAAGTGGCACTGCTTCACTCAAGGAAGACTTCTTATTGTCGATCAAGCCGATCAGTGTGTTTTCTGCTAACTGATAATTCTGCTGTTTCCTTGCCAACTTTGCTGAAAGTAGATCGAGTTTTGTTATTGTAGCTGGAGTGACCGAAGTCGTAGTTCTAGCTATCAACCTCGTCCATCTTGAGACTTGGGGTATAAGGTCAGCGGGTAAAGACGAGAGCCACTTGTTTTCCCATCCATCATGCAAGCCACCTTCTTGATTATTGCCATTTCTATTGCCAATTATTTCATAGATTTGATTGTACACCTGCCACATTAAAAGTAAATGAAGCTGAGAGCCTGTGTGTGTTGTCACAGCAACTTTTTGTAACAACAGTTCAAGCTTTGTTTTCCATTCATTTAAGGAACCAACCGGAACCATACCCTGCACCAAAGATGTATATGTATGCAGAAGGACCATGTTCAAATCTTGAGATTTCTTCCAAAGTGGCCAATTATTATCATTAGTTGGACTTGGTTTGTTTAGTTCATTAATTGGTGCATCCAAACAAGCTAAGACACCTTGCAAATCGCCAGCATCAAAATATGCCAGGGCTTGAATGTATGACAGGTCTTCATAAGCATTCAACAGCCCAGAATGATGGCTGGATCCGTCAGAACTTTCTTGCTTTTTATATGCATCTGTCACCCACTTTTGTAATTCGGACCAGCGGCTCAGTTTACTGTAGCATTCAGCAATTTGGTAATTGAGAAATTCTTGAACTATTGGATCCATTTGTTGGACATCTGGTTTGTTTACATCAAGTACTTGAGAAGATAGAAACTCTGAAATTTCATCAGGTTCATCCTCATAGGATTTTTCCAATTCTTTAACAACTTGTTTGTCATCTTCTTCAACACCATTGTTTCCATTTTCTATAAATGTCATATGCATATTAATTGCCTTTTCAAACTGACAATTTGCGACTAAGGCAGACACTTTTATCCATGGAAATTCAATTCCAATATCATCTTTACACCAATAATAAACACCCGTTATTGCTTCATCAGACCCAAGCATCAACAATGAACGCACGCACAAACAAATAGCTCGTTCAAAATCGGCACTTTGAGTGTTGTTGTTGGATTTCAACTCGTGGAGTAATTTATATGAATGCCTCACTGCAACCTCGGGTCTAGCACAATTCAAAGCAATGATTATCATAGCAGCCCTAATTCGACTGAGCCATTCGGTGCACGTCTGGCGATTTGTGTTGAAGAAGACTCTAGAAGTTTTATTGGCAGGAGGGGCTGATATTGCACATCCATCACTTGCATTGAACATCGTCTTTTCTAAACTTTCAATCAGTTCGACCAGCAACATGACTGTCAACAGTTGTGTATCACTGTCAATGGACTTATTTTCTTTTTCTTCTTCTTCTGTCTTTCTATTTTCATTTTCAATTATTCTATTTATATAAGAACATTCTTTCACTTCTCTAGCTCTGTTCTTTATCACACTCTCAATGGTAGTGAAAGTTTCCTGTGGTTTGCCAAGAGTGGATCGAAGTTTGTTGATGATGCAGTACTGTGCAGGTTCCCAGGTAATCCATCTCCAAAGCAGAATATGTAAATTCGCTGCTAATACAGAAAAGCTACAGTCCTCTGATTTGGGCAGGCAATCGACTCTTTGGCTGATTGCTAATATGTCTTCCATCCAAAAACTTTCTTTCGGTTGCATGCCACTCAGAATGAACGTCATAATGGTATGGAAAGATGTGGATGAGAGATGAGTCGTGGAAGATCTCAAGAAATACTGTCTCTGTAGGCTGTTGATGGAACTCGCATCCAAGCTGCCGAGCTCAACGCAAGCGGCCGCGTCGCTCTTGTTGGTCGTGAAATCCTTGGATGAGCCGACTCTCATTTGGCAGAGAGCGTGCGACACGTTGCTGAGAGGAAGCTTGCTGATGAACCGGATGTAAGTGTCTTGGGTGACAGAATCTTTGTGGGTGAAATGATTCATGCACAACATTACAACTTTGTCCAAATTTTTTATCTGGAAAAGAAACATTTTGATAATTTACAAATAAAATCTGTTTAGTTTTAATAATAATAATACAATATAACATATTACTTGCTTATTACGAAATGATCCCCTGGAGCAGCTTTAGGGCTCTCACAGTGTTCCATAGGAATTACACTTATGGCAGCTGAAGGAATGCCCTGCAAGCAGCTATTCGGATAGTAAAGTATACACTTACATATAAATTAAATTATCTTCACATTTTCCAACAAGGTGGTTGGACGTATTTGTACAACCTTAAAAAATAAATTAGTGAAAATAACTAGTAATCCACGAACCGGACGGTTCAAATGTCTCGCGATGATTCATTCAGTAACTTTAAACAAAATTCAT
>JARUHE010259143.1:0-12966 GCA_031471125.1 Archaeomysis grebnitzkii | reverse complement strand
AATCATTGTACTTTTTTATCTTTTTTATCTATTTTTTTATCTTTTAAATTTATCTTTTATAATCAATGTACTTTATTACCTTTTTTTATCTTTTCTATCTTTTAAATTTATCTTTTATAATCATTGTACTTTTTTATCTTTTTTAATCTTTTATATCTGTTTTATCTTTTAAATTTATCTTTTATAATCATTGTACTTTTTTATCTTCTTTTATCTTTTCTATCTTTTTTATCTTTTATAATCATTGTACTTTTTTATTTTTTTATCTTTTCTATCTTTTTATAATCATGGTACTTTTGTATCTTTTTTATCTTTTTTTTATCTTATAAATTTATAATCATTGTACTTTTTAATTTATTTTATCTTTTCTATCTTTTGCATCTTATAAATTTATTTTTTTATAATCATTGTACTTTTTTATCTTTTCTGTCTTTTTTATCTTTTATAATCATTGTGCTTTTGTATCTTATTTTATCTTTTTTATCTTTTCTATCTTTTTTATCTTATAAATTTATATTTTATATTCAATGTACTTTTTTATCTTTTATCTTTTTATAATCATTATACTTGTGTATCTTTTTTATCTTTTTTATCTTTTAAATTTATCTTTTATAATCATTGTACTTTTTTTATCTTTTCTATTTTTTTTATAATTATTGTACTTTTGTATTTTTTTTATCTTTTTTTATCTCATAAATTTATCTTTTATAATCATTGTAGTTTTTTATCTTTTTTATCTCATAAATTTATCTTTTATAATCATTGTACTTTTTTATCTTTTTTTATCTTTTCTATTTTTTTTATCTTATAATTTTATTTTTATAATCATTGTACTTTTTTATTTTTTTCATCTTTTTTATCTTTTTTATCTTATAAATTTATCTTTTATAATCATTGTACTTTTTTATCTTTTTATCTTTTTATAATCATTGTACTTTTGTATCTTTCTTATCTTCTTTTATCTTATAAATTTAACTTTTATAGAATCATTATACTTTTTTATCTTTTCTATCTTTTTTATCTTATAAATTTATCTTTTATAATCATTGTACTTGTTTATCTTTACATCTTTTCAAATATATTAATTAGTTCTAGACATTTTAAGAAATATATATTTTTCTTTCAATATGTATTTTTAGTTTCATACATGTTCGGAATTGAGTCATTTTTTTAAGATATAAAGTTTACTTTATTTTAAATATTTAAAACTAATCTAGATATTGAACTTAAACCACAATCTGCTGTAGAACCCCGAGCAGCTCCGTCTAAGGAAGTGACAATTGGTGACCCTTCAGGACGATATTATGGACTAGGAGTAGACCAACAAGCGCGGCAGAGAGCCAGCAAGAAGTCGGTCTAATGGAAGACGACGGAAGTGAAGAACTTTCCATCCAGATCCTGTGCTATGGTGCAACAAGGCGCAGAAGGTGGATGGAGAGGACCTCAATTCTGAGCTGAGCTGAGCATCATCTCGGAATTTGAGTACTTCGAATCTTGATGAAGCCTTTTCTGCTATGTTTTCGTTGCATTCTTCTTAAACATCATTATTTTATTTGCTAAATACACTAGCCATAGATGACATGTTCATTTTTGACAGAATTAGCTAGAAGATTTAGACAAACACCTTTTTTATACAAAAGTCCTCTGTAATTTTTCAAATAAAGCTGTTTAATACTAATGGATTACCAGCTGTAGACGACGACAACCACGACAACGACAACGACAACGACAACGACGGGAAAATAAAACCTATATAGAATTTTCACCTAACGTGTTCGATAAAAATAAACCATACAGTATATCAAAAATGTAGGGTTGTAGGGTACGAAAATTAACTTGAACATATAAATAAAGTGTTCCTTAAAAACAAACATTTACAAATGTACAAAAAAATAAACTTAATAAGATGAAAATGTGGAACTGAAAAGATTGTGGTGAAGGGAGTAATTTGGCCAATTAATTAAGTAGGGTAATTGAACATTTTTTTGAGCTTGTGCACTGTGATGTCCAAGTGGGAGACCGTCAATGCATCATTGGATGAAATCCTTTCCTAAGACATAAACAAACTTCTGAAACAAAAATATCATTATGATTCTTAAATAATAAAAGCTAACTATGCATTTCGTCAAATTTATTTTGATTATTAATTTAATGAGGTATTTGTTGAACAGACTACTTATAGGCTTTGCACAAAAAAAAACTGCATTTGAAATAGTTTCTAGGAGCAGTGTGTTCCTGTACTGTAAATTAAAACGCATATTAAGTTTGTTAATAATTTTGATTATAAATTTGTATGATCATAATCACAGTTGGTATGAAAAAATATGCATACTGAGTAATGATCGACAATAGCACAAGTGAGGTAACTCTTATTCAAATAATACATATTTAACATAAGTTGTGCTACTGTCCATCCATATATTGTATAAGTATTTTTTATTTTAAAATATGTTACATACATTTGTTTAAATGTACTAAACGCACTTTGTACTAACTGTATATGTACTAAATGAACTAAATAACTAAATGTAGAAAGTAACTAAACGTAGAAAGTAACTTATGTACTAAATGAACTAAATAACTAAATGTAGAAAATAATGTATGTACTAAATGAACGAAATAACTAAATGTAGAAAATAATAAACGTACTAAAATTTAATCAATTTTGATTTGATTCTTATAGTTGCGTATTATTATTTCTTAACTTTGATCAGGTTTCATGTTTGTTCAATATTTCCATCAGTCATGCAACGCCATTATTTGTACTCGAATAAAAACTTTAAAAACTACAAATAAACACGAATACATTAATAAATATTTTTACCAATATGTTTTGTAATATATATATTTTCATTGATTCAAAATAATTTAAAATGGAACTAAATAAAGTTAACTTTTATTAAGGATATAAAGTTTTTTTTTCTATTTTAAATGTAAAACATCAAGTAATTTGTTTTTATATGAATAAACTCCGTCTTAATGTTTATAAACAATAATGCTAAGTTTCATATTTGTAAGACAAATCATCTATATACAATATATGACCTACCTAACAATATAAATACCTTACCTTACCGACGTGCCATAACCTCTCGGACTTCGGCCACCATGGAGCGCCACCCTTCCCTGTTTCTGGTGTTTATAAGCAGCTCAGTGGGTGTTATGTTTCTGCCTGCTACCCTAGCAATTCCGTTCATATATTTTTCTCTTTGTCTGCCTCTATATCTTCTTCTCTCTACATATCCAGATAGTACTATATTCTCCAGTTGATCCCTTCTCATCACATGACCAATGAATGCAATCTGTCTACTCCCGATTACAGACATGATCTCTTGCCCGGTGTTCATCTGTTGTAGCATTTCTTCATTAGTCCTTCTTTCCGTCCACGATATCCTCAACATACTGCGCCAAATCAACATTTCCATTGCTCCTATTTTTCTCTCAGATGTCTTACTGATGGTCCAGGTTTCCACTCCGTACAATAACACCGACAAAATAAACGTTTTGGCTGCATTTATTTTATATTATATGACTTCATATTCACAAATACACCCTTTGTCGCCGCTATTTTCCCCCTTATTTCCTCCTCGCATCGAGCATCTTCCATGATCAAACTTCCCAAATGTTTAAAAGAATGGACCTGTTCTATTGTCTCTCCCTCAACTACTATTTGTATTTGCGGCTTATCTTTCTTTGAAGCAACCATTGAATTTGTTTTCTTGATGTTAATTTTCATTCCATATTTCTTACTCTCTTTAACAGTGACATCCAAAAATCTCTGTAAACCCTCCTCGGACTCCGCCAACAGAACGGTGTCGTCCGGTTTTGTAAAATTTTTTAGGCTGTGACCTCCTATCCTCCCTCGATTATGCTGTCGTAGTTCTCTCGATTTCATCTCGTTATACAAATTGAACAAATCTGGGGACATCACGCTCCCCTGTCTAACTCCTCTCTTGATCTTTATTGGCTTTTTAGTATCTTCCCCAATTTTAACAACACTCTGTTGGATCCAATATAAGTTGATGTGCTTCCCATCTATATCTAAGTTACCCAGCATACTCATAAAAATTTTGTGTGATTTACCCTGGCAAATGCCTTTTCGTAGTCTATGAAGCACATGTGTACATTTTTCTGCTTCTCTATCAGTGTCTCCATTATCATTCTCAATACAAAAACATCATTAGATGTTCCTCTTCCCGCCATGAAACCATACTTATAGTTCTAAAATTTTTACCGTTTATCTTTGGCATCATCACAAACACTGAACTACACATATTATTGCACATAATTCCCGTGTTATACAAATACAGTTATGTCTAAACAGTATAACATAAGTACCTAATGCATAAAGACTGCGCAGTTATTGCATGAGGTGTGTGTGATAGGCTTGCAGCTTCTAAAGTTGATATACAATTTATTATAGAACTTAGAAGTTCATTTTGAGAAAACAATTTTGACTAAAACTGTATATTTTGTATAGTATTTACTTAAAAGTATTCAACTGCTGCCTCATTTAAAGAAACAAATATGTCGATAGTTTTTTAACTGTTATTTAAAAAAACTAAACCACTGGCAAGCACACAATAGTAAATATATTACATTATCTTTTGATTTGTAGAACAGATCGAAACCTAAGGGGAAACATATAATTGAAAAACAAATATTCAATATTTATGAAGCCATAATGTAGAGAAGAATTTTCAAATTTGCTTGTGTTTCATCAGTAGAACAATAATTGCACTAAACTGCTGACAAAACTGTCATATAACTCTAAATAATACCCAATTTATTTTAGACCTTTAAAATATTTTATTTGAACTAAAAAAAGATATTTCGGAAAGAAAATACGTTGGCTTTTGGAGAAGGATACTTGGAGCAAATGTGATGCTGCTTCTATGGTGTTTAACTTAAAAATGTTGAACGTATACACACATGCACATCCATACACATACATACTTGCACACACACACACACACACGCACAGACATACACATGTACACTTACACTCACACACACACTCGTACATACGTACACACGCATGCACATACACATACATATATATATGGTATGAAATCGCATCATATACATATAGGTGTATTTACGTGACAGCAAGAGCACGTACGTGCGTATGAGATTGCATGGCAGAGAATAGCAATATGAAGTCGAGATCCTTTCACGGCTTTGCAACAAACACTTCATCAATTTCTTCTTCTTTTCCAACGTCTTTTGATGAAATTAGAACGACGAGGCCTTTGATTAATCAGAAATGCCTTCAATTACTCTGAACATCTTTTTTCCGGCGAATACCGTCTAATGGCGTCTCCGTTTAATTGCTATTCTATTTTAATTACCAAACTGATATTCAATTCGAATTTTTACTCAAATATATAAATTGTTTAATGGTAAACAGTTTAATGTTAATTGATTTTAATTTTTTATACATTTTATCTTATAAACAAAATTATTTTAATTTTTATGAATAATTCTGAAAAAATACATCGTAATTTATAGATTTTTTTTGTATTAGTTTGTTATGAATAGTTTTTAGTATACAATAATTTTATAATACAGTGTTCTATTAATCACACGATTCTCAACGGTTTTTTCAATTATTTTATAATTATAACATTATATGACGTACTAAAGTAATTTATTTCTGAAAAGTTTATAATGTGTCCTTCAGTGTTTTAGTTTTTAAAGTATTTTACATTGATTTAAAACAAATGTTAATAATACCAATGAACATGTTGTTATTAATATAAACATATTATTGTAAAAGTATTGTTTTTTATATTTTTATTATTTATTATTATGACATTATTTATTATTCCTAATTTAAATGGAAATAATGAAACATTAAAAAAATAAAATCCACAAATCTTACTTGGGCAACAACTAGCTTGAACCTGAAGCTTGCAATTATTATTTTAGCTATGATCAACCATTAACTTTGGCCATTCTAATTTTTATAATTCGATTTAGTTATTTACTTTAAATACACATATTTCTCAGATATGTGTAAGAACTGATTGCTTTAATGCTATTATAATGACGAGGTAATTGAAAGGTAACTTATTAGTTAGTTTTTAGATATTTATCCTCAATAACACGAATGCAAAAAGGATAAATGTGAATAAATAAATCATTAATAAAACGAAATGATATAATTATACAAAAATTGTACCAAAATACTTTTTTTAATTCAATAATTGTAAAACATTCAACAATACAAATAATTTATAAATAATTAACGAAGATAAAAAATCTATCACATATTTCAAATATGTACGCAATCACAAAAAAAGTCAAACGACCCCCTAACGCTTAAAAGCATTTACGTTAACCTCTTTAGACCTAACGGGAATAAATTATTTTTCAATACAAACTCAAGCGTAATTAAATCCTTACGAGAACAACCACTGTGTCATTAAAGGGTTAATTCGGGTAATAATCATCCAACAATTAGTGTCATTTGCCAACGGGTTTTCATTAGAAAAATATTTACGAACCCCAGCGTCTGCCGAGCTTTAGTCGAACTTTTGTTGATCGTAAAAAGTTGGATTTATGAACCAATAATAATTAACTCCGGACACGAACTTAAATACTGAGTAATCATGTTTAAATGTTATCGTGTAATGCATGTTTGGTGGTGGTAATTAAATGATACATAACTTTTTCTATTATATCATTCATATACATACACGCACACACACACACACACACACACACATATATATATATATATATATATATTTGCCATACATTTTTTTGCACCTTTTTGTGCAGCAGTTTATAAAATTTTGTCTTCTTGAACTATCATATCGACCTTTTAAGCATTCTCTACTTGTTTCTTAACATAAATTTTCTATGCTTTCGATACAGTACATCTCTTACCAAAACTATGATGCTTCTCTAGCTTGTCAAGATTAACCTTTGTGCAGCACTTCGGTAAATGGATGTCGGATGTTGAGCAAGAAACACTTGCCTCGGAAAATTGGAACATTTCAGGCTCCATGTTGCAATAGATGTTTCTTGAGAATTCATTCTGATGATTGGCTCGTATTCAAAACACAGTTGAAGTATACGTCCTTGCCACAAGCTTCCTCTTTTTTCTTGGCGGCGTTTCCGCATATCCACCATGATATCAAGGTTTTAAATAATTTATTACTTATATACGATTGTTATTGCAGTCTTATATGATACCTTTGGTATCATATACTACAATTATTGCAATCATTATTGAAATAATTAATATGGTTGCTAAAATAGTTATTATTATTGCAATCATTATTGAAATAATTATTATGGTTGCTAAAACAGTTATTATTATTGCAATCATTATTGAAATGATTATTACCTAATTGTTTGCATGCTAGAGGTAGTCCTGTTGAATGATGTGGTAGAAACCATTATTTTAATCAGAGGGAAAGTGGGGATAGAGGGAGGGAGGGGAAGGTAGAGGGGCCAGAAAGAGGGGAAACCCCGTTAATAAATCGCTCAATCACTGTAAAATTCGCTGATTAAAATCCAGCAGGTGAGACTGATCTTACGTTTACCTGTTTGATTATTGTTCCGATAATTATTTTCGGTTCGATATATAATTATTCGAAATCTTACCATATTTAGATTTCTTTTTTTTTTGGGAAACTAATTAATAATTTGTTTATTACCTAGTTTTTTATTTGTTTTAGCTAATTGTTTATTTGTTTTATTATTTAGAATTATATAATAAACAACATAGTAGAGTAAAATTAATTCCAATTTTATCTTTTATAGTACTCTAGTAATCATGCAATATTTTACAACCTACTGTATTTCTAAAAATCTACTGTCAACTATAATCAGGTATTAAAAGTTTTGCAGTATTAACTAGGTATTTATATTGCTACGGTTATTTACATTGAAAACTAAAAAACCTTAACCTACAAAATGACTGTTAATTAATTATGATTATTTTGCAAAACGGAAGCTCATGAAAGGGCATACGCGGGCATGCAAGCCCATAAGCGCACTTATAAAATGTACACGCAGATACCAATGCTAAAAACCAGATAGATAGCAAGAGTAATCAAAACACGACCACACAAGTGTACCATCGGTGGCACAAGTATCTGACGTTTTTCAAATCTAAAAGTGAGAATAATAAAGTTATTAATTTTTTTTTTTTTTGTAAATTCCATACAGTGATAATCAATGGTATATTTCCACAGTATGAAATGTACAACATAAAATAAGAATTTATAACTTCATTATTCTCATTTTTGTATTTGTAAAATTCCAAAGATTTGTGCCACTGATAGTACGTACCAATGCACATTTAGATGAACATATTTGGCTGTATAAACCATTTAAAATGCTACATTTACTTGCTGGATTGCTTACAGTTTTTTCTTAGTTTCTTCTCCCACTTAATGTGAAACACATAAAATATTAAACACTAATTATGTTTAGTTCGGATCAGTTATTCCATTTAAAATAATTTATAATATGAGGAAGTTTGATCGAAGAAAAGTTGAACTGAAATGAATTTTGGGTTGCAATTTGTTTCTTACAAGTTTAGACATGGAATAAAATGTTTATAAATAAGATAGCAGTTGCAAGCCATATTTATTTCAGGATCCAGATAATTAAATTATTTGATCAAGTGGTGGTAACGAAACAAAACTACATATTGGAAGGCGTGCATAAGCCAATCATAATAGTTATGCATTCATTCTATCAATTTTTTATCAATGGTTTAATTTATTTGGTTGAACATTTAAATAATATTTGAAATTCCATTTCGAGATTTATCTTTCCTGTAAGGCAATTGCAGGTAATTCATGACCGGTGAAATCAACGTCAATGACAGCTCACGAATTCTCCCTCACCAGTGACTTGGAAATCCAAATCATTTGTCACTAAACCGTGAAACGTTTTTCATTTACAGCAAATATTTAAAAGGTTTAGATGGTTTTAATGTTTTAGGGTTGCCATGGTTTTGTTGTAGGCTGTTTGGGTTAAGTTAATTGTTTGGGTTGGATTAGATTGTCTTGGGTAGGCTTTGATTGTTTTGAATCGCTGTTTTTTTTGTTTAAATTGTTCATGATTAAGTTTAGGTCTAGGTCTTTTCACAAGCTATACAGGGCAGGGCCTAATTTATTTATATATATTTTAGCTTTTGTCGCTAAGGAAGGGTTTACTGTTTTGCTATGAGCTTGAATTGCATTGGGTGCATTTCATTTGATTTACTGTATTTTCTCTGCCTTGTTGTGTTGGGCTTTTCACAAAATATAATTTGTCAAATGTGTTTTTTTTCATGTTTATGTTTTCATTTTGTTTTTAATGTAATACCGGACATTTGTTAGAATAAAGTTTTTATCGTATCTTATCTTAAATAGTTTTCCGCAGTTTTTACTTGTCTAGTGGTTCTCCAGTGAACATTTCGAAAGACAATTGTATAATAAAAGTTACCCAAGAAAGCGCCAACAATACGATTGCTATTTATTTTAGACACACAAATACAAGGCTTGCTTAATTTCCCTTTATTAGGAATAACATATAATTATTTTCACCACTTTTCATTTTTATGAAATAATTTCACTCGAGAGAACAAGAAGTATTTGGATACCAATAAATTTATTTGAAAATGTTTAATTATTATCAATTTGTCACCTTGAAGCAACTGGGATCCACAAATATATATGGTTGAAATTCATGTAAACTGTTAACTATGCCAAATAATATTAACTGAATAACCTATGAAAAAATAGTTTTATTATCCATCTAGGATTATTACATAGTTACCGACCGTGTGTGTAATAGCCGACAACCTAATGTTACTTGTAATGCATTATAATCCAACTACATTGAGTTAAGCTTAGGGAGTCGGCAATTACAAACAATAGTGTCGGCAACTTTGCAATGACCATTTTTAACATTTTAAGCTTGCCTATATGTATGTTATATGTCTAGTTTAATGACAAACACTTAAAATGTAACACAAAAATAAAAATAAAATTTTACATTACTTTGTTAACAAAAACTTCTAATGTGACAAACTAATATATTAATGATAAGACGAATTTTTTAATTGTATTATTCACAGATTCTGCGAATGCACCATCGGTGGCATAAGTATCTGACATTTTTCAAATAGAAAAATAAGAATAATGAAGTTATAAATTATTATTTTTTGTTGAACATTTCATACTGTGGAAATATACCATTGCTTTTCACAGTATGGAATTTAGAATAAAAAATAATAACCAATAGCTTTCTTGTTCTCATTTTTCGATGTGAAAAATGTCAGATACTTGTCCTACCGATCGTACCTCAACATGATTTGTTGATTCTTTGTACTTAACATCAAATTAATATTTTTGTTGTTTTGTATACATGGATACAGATTATGGTTTTAATATTTAGTTTTTTTAAAATCATCTTTAAAATCAGCTGAGGAAGGTGGGTTGCCCTCCGAAACGTACTTTGTTTGTTTTTTTTAATAAAAAACTGTTTTTTACTGTGGAAATTATCCTTGACATAAACAGTATATATGACATAGCTAACGTAGATAATTTATATAACATAACTAACGTAAATAACATAGCTAACGTAGCTAACATAGCTAACGTAGATAACATAGTAAATATAGATAACATAGATAAGAGCTCTAATAAACAAGATAGACACAATATATAAGATACATAACACATACAAAGCAGTAATTCTATGCAATACCATCTACCTCACAATAAAGATAAACAGATGCGACAAACGTTGGAAGGTAATACCAGTTACCTTACAAAATAGATTGCATAGATAACCCAGATAAAAAGTTGGATAACATTACAAAACCGATAAGATAAATCCTGGACCAAAATGAACCATAAAGAGGAAGTTCCTTTGTGGCAGTTACAAAGAGATTTCGCGCCATTATTAAAATATATTTTCCCGCCATCATCGAACCTGATTCATTTCAACATCGTGGATTGAACTCGTGACCAATTCCCCGATTGAATCAATGAACCAAAGGACTCGGGGAGGAGTCTCTTTGGGTGGTCCAGGGAGGGGAACATGTGAGGGGAACATGTGAGGGGAAATAAAAAAAATGTCAACAACAAAAATTGATTTGATCTTAATTATCATTTTGAATTGGACGTCATAAACAGGGAGACTCGGATATATTTAAATGTCTAACGAATGACTTATACAAGTGGTCACAAGAGCTAGAACTCAGATCTTGCAAGATGCTATAAGATTTCACAAGATGTTATAAGATTTTACAAGACATTATAAGATTTCACAAGATGTTATAAGATTTCACAAGATATTATAAGATTTCACAATGTATTACAAGATCTCACAAGATATTATAAGATTTCACAATGTATTACAAGATCTCACAAGATATTATAAGATTTCACAAGATATTATAAGATTTCACATAATGTTATAAGATTTCACAAGATGCTGTAAGAATTCAGAAGATATTATAAGATTTCACAAGATATTATAAGATTTCACAAGATTTTATAGGATTTCACAAGATATTATAAGATTTCACAAGATTTTATAAGATTTCTCAAGATATTATAAGATTTCACAATGTATTATAAGATTTCACAAGACGTTATAAGATTTCACAAAATTTTATAAGATTTCACAAGACGTTATAAGATTTCACAAAATGTTATAAGGTTTCACAAAATGCTGTAAGATTTCACAAGATATTATAAGATTTCACAAGATATTTTAAGATTTCACAAGATTATATAAGATCTCACAAGATATTATAAGATTTCACAATGTATTATAATATTTCACAAGATGTTATAAGATTTCACAAAATGTTATAAGATTTCACAAGATGCTGTAAGATTTCATAAGATATTATAAGATTTCACAAGATATTATAAGATTTCACAAGATATTATAAGGTTTCACAAGATTTTATAAGATTTTATAAGATTTCACAAGATATTATAAGATTTCACAAGATATTATAAGATCTCACAAGATATTGTAAGATCTCACAAGACATTACAAGTTCTTACATCTTATAAGATCTTATTAATATCATTGTAGTCAGTCAGACTGCTAAAGGTAATATGATTTTGGCTGGTCATTATGATCAGCAAATCTTGATTTTGAAATCCTCTTACAATAATTTTGACATCAGTGATAACATAAGACGTAGAATCAGGTCAAAGATCATTTGAATGAGATTCACAGACAATCACAGATGATATATTTATAATTTATTATCTAACACCATTGATGCAAAAATATTAGCATTTACTAGATTTTTTAATACTAGCCTTAATGTAATGTAATTAAATCTGTAAGGCAATAGTTATTCTGGATGGAGAGTTAATATCAAACATGTACCAACATAGTTAACACTTTAACTGCTTCTTGTAACACCGATGATATATAAATCTAAAAGCTTACTCCATATTATGTTACACCAGTGATACAAATTAAATTGGTTATGTTTTTGATTAATTTATACAGGTAACTAGTTACCTGTATACAGTAATGAAAAACAAAACTAATTTAATTTGTATTACTGGTGTAACATAAGATGGAGTAAGCTATTAGATGTATGTATAAACGAAGTTACAAGAAACGGTTAAAGTGTTAATAGGTGGAATTAAGAAGAGTAAACATGCATTCACAAACATTGTATACATTGTACAAGCTGCTGACATTTATTTTTTAAAGTAGCAATATTGTTCCAATTAATTTATTAATTTTAATAAATATGTTTATCTTATGAAATAAGTCTTTGAATATATTACCGTAAGTGACAATGTAAAATAAAATATTATTTATGAATAGTTAAACAATAAATACAAATCACATTTATAGCAGTTTCAATCAGCTTTGTTATTATTATAGAATATTTTACAGCACATTATTATTATTATTATTATAGAATATTATACAGCACATTAGCTACAATGGCAAAGAGCGCTGTCGCCA
>JARUHE010259032.1:0-12967 GCA_031471125.1 Archaeomysis grebnitzkii | reverse complement strand
TGAGCAAAAGTTTATCTTGTTGCTAAAATTTGTATTAATGTCAAAAAGATTTTATTTTGTCAGGAGTTAAAATAAATTTCAAAATATTCAGTTCTAATATTAATTTTACTTTATAAAATCCAAGATCTGAACTTCTTTTGAAATTTGAATTGTGAAAACTTTGAAATCACATGTCAATTTGAATTCTTTTAATAATTCAATAAGTAAGAAATGTATTTTTTTACACTGAACAAGTAACCAAAAATTCTCACATTCCTTTTTTTTGCACTCTTAAATAAATTGTCTTTTACTGAAGTTATATAAACTTACATTATTATGTTATTATTTTTTTTTGTGTGTATATTTTCTATATGATTTATTAATAAATTTAAGTAGTTTATTTTTTTTTGCATTATCCTACTCCAAAGATTGTCTAAGCCC
Source organism: Archaeomysis grebnitzkii (assembly GCA_031471125.1). Classification (NCBI taxonomy): domain Eukaryota; kingdom Metazoa; phylum Arthropoda; class Malacostraca; order Mysida; family Mysidae; genus Archaeomysis; species Archaeomysis grebnitzkii. The sequence goes on along the minus strand of JARUHE010259032.1, from coordinate 12,547 downwards.
TCAGCAATTATTATCCAGGGTCTGCAATGTAATAGTTTTCTTTATAACTAGGTATTATACAATTCCCTTAATGAGAGCTTTCTTGCCATTAAATTCACAGCTTCAAGGTCTAGCCTATCTCAAGTCACCTACCTCAATAAAGAAAGATTCCCATTGAGATTCATTTTAATTGTAGACACCAAAGATCAGAACTAATTTTATATTTTATATTTAATGTTCCACTTTGAATTTCTAAATGAAAGTTTGGAAATTGTAGAGAATATTGTCTCTACATTACACACAAGTCCAGTTTTATATTTTTCCTTGATTTCAAATAATTAATTTTTGCACTGGAGCATCAGAGTAAATTAGGCAAAAAAGTTTTATGTCGTTTGTTTACCTTTTTTAAATGGCATGCCATAAACGTAATTTCTGCATTGTTGTGTGCTTGTTTGATAAGAATTTTGTTGAACATATCACTTTCTATCTACATAATCCTTAATAAAATATCAGTGCATTTGACGGGTAATGCATAGTTATGAATAAATAGTAATGTTTTTTGTTTGTGTTTTAGTGAATAATAAACAAAATCTTACATTTAGGTAATTTATTTTCAATCATAAGAATGGTGCATTTATGGTAAATACTTTCTAAAAATAAATGATGAAAAAATATAATAAACAATTCAATAATCACCAAGATTTATATAGCGCATTAATTATACAATATGCACACCCACTTTACAACAACTAGTGATTTCAAATGCATCAAAAACAATAAAGTAATAATAAATTTGTAATTTTTTTCTATTTTAAAGAAGATACGACTTCAATGCACGTTTAAATGAACCATATGAAGTAAGGGATAATATTACCTGAGGTATGGAATTCCAAAGAATTGGTCCCGTGTGAAACAAAGATACTTTTCCATAATTTGTTTTTATTTTAGATACTATCAGATTATTAGAGGAGCTGGATCTCAAGATTCTATTTGGTTGATATCTATTAATATTTTCAGTTAAATACTCAGGAACCATGTTATGTAGGCATTTGTAGACTATTGTGATTATTTTAAATTGAATACGCTTTTCTATTGGTAACCAGTGAAGTTTATGAAGAATGTGTAATGTGTAATGTGTGCATATTTATTTGTATACGTTATCAACCTTGCTGCACAGTTCTGTACCTTTTGTAATTTATATAATAATTTTTTAGGGAGATTTACTTGTAAGCTAAATTGAAGAAAATAAAAGCGTGAACTAATGATTCCATGATTTGTGGAGTGACATAATTTTGAATTTGATTTAACTTTATTAATTGGAAGTATGATTTCTTGCATATATTGTTTATGTTTACATTATAGAACATATTATTGTCAAACTTGATTCCAAGATTGGTAATTGTGTTGAATGGAAAAATTCTTTAGTTGCCAACTGTTATAAATAATTGACCTACATTAACCTTCAATAATTGTTGTTTAGTTCCCAAAACTATGAACTCGGTGTTATTATCATTTATTTTTATCTACCTCGTAAGGGTATTTTAGAACGAATTTATCAACTTTTATCGGACAAAATTGAAAATTATGACAACAAAATGATGTCACTTAATATCCACAAAACAACATGAAATTTTTAAAAATAATGTCAGCTGTTTTTTAAATACACATTGATATTACTAAAGTTATTAACTTGGTTCTTTCTCAAATGTTTTATTAAAACTAATATCATGCTCATTGCTAATATATACTTTCAAACTGGACTGAATAGATGTTAATTTACAAACTTAATGAAAGGTTTATTGTAATCGTACATCTGACATCAATTTGAGAAGAAAGGTTGCTCTAAATTTTAAGTGAATTCGGCTTATATTTCCATATAAATATTTTTGCTTGAAATGTAACACAAAATTAATATGTTTTGCAAAATAAAAACAGAAAATAAACAAATTGTATTTATATTGTGAATGTAAACAAACAGACAGCTTTTTGAATTTTTTTGAATAAAACTTCAATGAGAACGACCAATTACGAACGTGCCATCACATTTTTCAATTTTTTCCAACAAAATTGATATGAGGACAAGACTTAAGGCATTTTATGAATATTCCAAACAATAGAAGCTCCACAACTATGGTACAAAACTTATTATGGAAGTACAAGAGATGTACTAACTTTCAAATCTTAGTACTTTGAATGTACCAAACATTATGAATAATCAATTCTTCAACAAGTCCTCAAAAAAAGAAGAAATGGTTAAACTCTAAAGTCTAAACATCCAGATTTTCTGTATTAATGTGTTAATGAAGAGCACAATTGAGCTGATTTAAAGAGTCTTTAATATTGGTCTGCAACAAGAAAGTTGTTGGAAAATTGGCCAAAAATGTAAAATATCACAAGGTTCAATGAAGTCCACAATGGTCAAAGTCCAGAAGAGTAACCTAACACACAATTTGATCTTTTAATAGGAATTTGTTTACCAAAATATCTTTGCAAAAGGTTGCAGTATAGATGAATATTGTATTCCAAAAACAATTATTGAAATAAATGCAATATTAAATATAATTATAACATATTATATATCATCGCCAATCGAAATCGTACGTCTGCCATTATTGTCTCTCTGGCGTGTCAAAAGACCCTGGCAGAATACCTTGAAATCAATCAATCATAACAGGTTTCTCATCCAGGCTAAGCTATGTGTTTTTGGCTACCGAAAACACTTTGAGGAGCAAAGTCAGATTAGGTTTTGTTTGGGTGGGTCACGATATTGCTAAAATTGGCTTAAATACTGATTTATGCTTACAATAACCCTGACAGACCTCGTTGAGACCAACCAAATTTTAGAAGCCTTCGTTGAATTCAACCAAATTTTAGCATTTTATTATTAAAGGTTTAATAATTTGTTTTTGAATTTTTATAGGCCCTCTTATTTATATATTTATATAAGTTGGGTTAGGTAAGGTTAGGTGGGTTTCTGTAGTTTCCCATCTAATTTGGTCATTTGGGAACCAAAAACATGCCAGTTTACATGAACGAGTTCCCCGGAGTTCCAACATTTCAAAATGAGTGCATCAACCTCAATCATTACTCATCAGTCGATTAGGGTTTCTCCTATCTTGTTTTGTTTTATTTGGTGAATATTTATTTAAATAATTTTAGGTTTATTTATCATTATATTCCAATTATTTCTTCTTATTATTATTTCATAAATTGTGATATTACATTTGTATTTAAATCCAACCAGGGCGCTAATCGGCAACCATTTTGTGATATCGCTCATCAACTCATTTTTTTATAAAAACGCCCGTAGGTTCCATATTTCTTGGTTTTAAATAAACAAAGTATTTGAAGTGGCTGAAATTTTCAAATCTGCACTCTTGGTGCTTAAAAAACTGCCAGATGATACATCAGGGATGAATGAACTGTGATAATATCACCATGAAATTCTGTTAGAAATATACTGAACACTTGGAGTGGGGATACATGCCTAGAATTGTTACAAGTAAAAACGCCCATACTGTTACAAATATAAACGCCCAACAACCCATTCCAACCCAAAACAGCACCCTGGTAACACCTATGTCTTAACTTTATTTCACTTGCTCGACAATTATCCATATAAAAATTTATCTTGACATGAGAGGGACTAAATTCCTTGTTTCAATTACACACTTAAGCAATATTTCTTCACTTCATCCACCCTAACAAACCACTATGCAGAATAGAATTATAAAACAACTATAAATATATCTTTCTGAAAGCACTCAACTTCTATGTGCAATCCAACTGGACTAACATATAGCAATACAAATTATATCTACATTCAACGAGAACCTGTTCCCTTTTGGCAGCAGAAGTAACTACTTGATTATATCTTTTTTGGACCTCTGGGGGCATTCAATTACAATGAGTGAGCATCTGTGCTCTAATATTTCCTCCTGAGAGTAAGTAATTTAAATAATTTAAATAATATTTCCTCCTGAGAGTAATTAATTTAAATAATTTAAATAATATTTCCTCCTGAGAGTAAGTAATTTAAATAATATTTCCTCCTGAGAGTAAGTAATTTAAATAATTGAAGAAAAACAAACATTTATGCCATACCACTCTAAATATTGTATGAGACCGGGAGCTGTGTTCGTTCATATTAGTAGCGCCAACTTTTCTATTTTTTTCCCCTTTTCTCATCTCGCCTATAAGTTGCTCTTCGTTAGTGACGCACTGTTCTTTCAAATCTGCCACATAGACTACTCCGGCCTGGTCTTCCCTCACGCCAAGACCCTTCACATTTCCAGCATCCCGTCCTGCCAGGAGATCCGTGATGACTTCTTTGTAGATCTCCATGTATGAAACACGGATCAAAAATTCTCTTTTGGGAGTACATTCGATGAACTGGAAAATTGACTTGATGGCAAGAGGTATAACGCCAAGCGAATCTCTGACTCCCATCATAGTGTATGTCTTTCCACTAGATGTCTGTCCATAGGCAAAGACAGTGCCATTGATACCCTCAAGAGCACTTTGCACAATGCCTCCCGCAATGTCCTGATAGACTTGCTCGTTCGTGCATGTTTCATCAAAAACTCGATCTGAAATAAGAAGACATTACTGAATTTATATCAACACAAAATTATAAAAAAAAATAATTCAAAAGTTATCGTCTAAATTATTTTTATATTGTTATAACTAAATAGAATCTTTCTTAGTTAAATCACTTATCGATATGAATTGAAAACATAAATTTTCACATTTTTACTAAAAAAGACAAAAACAATTGTAGACAAAGTAAACCATAATAAATTGAAGTTTAAATAAAAATTTCTACCATATGAAACAAATAGTTCATAACGTATAGTTTAAACAAGAAAAATTATTGAACATGGGTTACATATATTTATAGTTTGAACAACTTTAAATAAATTCATAATGAACTTGATCAAAAACATTAACCAAAACATTTTAATATTTACCCATGAACTATTTGATTATGTAAAAAAAGGAATACAAACTAAAAAACAAGTTAGAATCAGTTACAAGTCCTGAAAATGTTGAAGAATCCAACAATGGTAAGGATCTTTCATAAATTAGAAGGTCAAAAAAAAAAATTGTGTAGAATTAAAAATAATAAAAAAAGGATTTAACATAGAAATCGATTATAGAAGCTGGAAAGTCACAGCTTAATAATAATCCACAGTTTTTATCACATACCAAACAAGAATGATGATGAAACAGGCTTCTTAGTATCAGGGTCAACATTCACAATGGATGTATCACTTTCTACAATCCATTGGACTTTCGAATTGTCCGCAATTTCCCTCGGAATTTTGGATCTCGCCCTGATGGCGACCACAATATTGTCCGACATCTTAAAAATTTGGTTTCATCATCTAGAAAGTAAAATTTATACATTAAAAGAGCTAGAAGTATACTTAAGCTTTGGTTTCTGTAAATTATTTTATACTGCTACTGTATTCTCACTTAATTATTACTACAGTTTTATCATTTTAAATCTTATTAACAACTTGATGTTACAGATCTTAGCTATTGCATTGATAATTTTGTATGTCATATCAAAGTTGTAGGACCTAAAAAATAGCAAGCACAAGTAAATGCTATGCATTAAAAGCTGTGCTTGTATGTTAAAAAATTTTATAATTGTCGAATAAAATGCTATATTATTATATTTACACTAGGGGTGTACCAAAGCTTCGGCACTTTAGCTTCGGCCAAAGCCAAAGCCGAATCCGAATCCAGGGGCAATTTTTGCCAAAGCTTTGGCTTCGGCAGACTATTTAAATTCTTCTCTATTTTTAATTATCGCTATAGTTTTTGTCTTATTCTTAAATCTTATTTGTAACTTGATGTTATATATTTTAGCTTTTGCATTAGTAATTGCTTGTTTTATATATTATGTGTGTAGTGTTATAAGACAAAGAAATATAATACAATTGCAACATTTAATTTGAGATGAATTACATAATTAAAAAAATCTACACTGAAACAAAATAATATTTAGTATAGAAGAGGTCTGGAGGAACATTTTAAATAATACATATATACAGTGACAGCATTTTATGCTCAAGTGTTGTTAAAACTATGAAAAATTTTATTATTGCCGATTTTCGGGATATAGGCAGATCTTTTATATTAGAATAATTTTGCTCAAGTTTAAAATTAACTAATTTTTTTGCATTTGTTTTACAATTTTTTTTTGTAAAATTAATATTCAAGGACATCCATAAATTTTTATTTGGCTAGATGCATTTTTTTAAATTTTATCTCGCATAATTTTTTGTGAAGTCAATATCTATTGATGTATTAGGTTTTTAATTTATTCTATACATAAATTGCATTTCAATAGATTTTTCCTTTAAAACCATATCGATACAACAGGTTTCAATTCGCTGCTGATTAGACAGAACTTTTTGAGAAAAATATGTTTAAAATTTATTCTTTAGATTTTTTCATTCAAAATAAATTGCATTATATATAGTTTTGTTTAATGATTTTTTTTTTGTAAAAATCAATATTCATTGAAATAATAGGCTTTAAATCTCTAGCTAGACAGGGCAGCATAATTTTGACAAAAAACATAATTTTTGTTTTATAGATTATTTTATTGGGCTGTGACACACAGCCACTATAATCCACTGTTGATTGTCGGGGCGGATGCGGAGACGGCGGAATAGTTCAAACTTTTTTTTAATTTTTAAATCTTTGTTAGCTACCACTTAGTAGAATTATGAAAAATGGTTTTAATTTTTTTTCTTTTTTAATTTTTGTAGTAGTAATGAAAAGAAATTATTTTTTGTTTTACAAACATTTTTATTTAATAGGAATGGCTTTATATATAATTCCGAACAATATTGTATTGAATATTTTTTTTTGTAAATGAATATTTATTGAAATAACAGGGTTTTAAATCTTGGTTTGAAGAGCGAACACTGGACGGCCGAGCCTCTGAGGGCAGTAGTTTAAAAATTTCCTTCACATTAATGCCCGCAAGGTCATCAAATATTTATTGATTTATTGTTATTCTTAAGACCATTTTGTACTTAGCCTTATTTTCATGTAGTGGAAACTTTTGCAATAAAACAATTTCTGGGTACCAGCTAATTATTTTTATTTTATATTGATATTTCATCATAATATACTTTATTAGGAAGATGTCATTGAATAACCAGTTTAATTACAACAATATTTATTGATTTATTGGTATTTTTATAACAATTTTTAGCTTTATTTTCATATTATAAGAAGTTGTGTTTAGCAAACATATTTTGAGATATTTTTTTTCTAATGGTCTATTGTAATGATAAACATGTTTAACTAAAGCTTAGGTATCAATGGTTTTACAAATTTGACTCAATACAAAATTCTTAGAGTGTTTATTATAAAGTTTTTCATGAATTTGGCCATTTTTGAATTGAAAGTTCTGATTGTGGAGATAAAAAAAGCTGTTCACAGTTTTTTTTTCATACTTTGTTTTTATTTATACATCAATGGATTGGAAAAAAAAGTATACATGAATAATCTCTTAAGGTGAATTTTTTATATCACGATGTTTTCCTAAAAATAATAATATTTTTGATCATTTTTTCTAAGTCATGAAACATTTGAACCGTTAGGTTCATGGATTACTAGCTATGAACATTAATTGTTTTGCCCATAAGTCTAAACAATATTGTCAAAAGAAAAATTGTTAGTAAAATTTTGATTTCTTACATTTTTTATTTTATACATTTTTTATATATAATAATGTTTTTAGCAGAGACATAATGCGCTGTTTGATGAGTTACTCTTAATTGTTAAAGGAGTTTTTGTTAATGTTAGGAGTTTATCAGCCTGTGTTTTTTTCAAAGGTAGACAAGAGACTTTATTTTAGAGCAATTATCATTTAACATATATGACAGGTAGGAATATTGTTTCTTATTATTGTGTTGTTATGACGATTATCAACTTCTTTTTTTTAAGAAGTAGCTTCAATATTTTTAAGAGCAATTAATATGTAATATATATGAAATATATATGCATTCAATTTTATTAATAAAAAATAAGTTACTTTCTTCATTGACTTGTATTTATAAATCTGAAGTGTATACTTCAGATTTACTTGTATCTCTGTCCTCAAAAAAGGACCATCAAGTAGTATAAATATTAAAGCTATATGTCCATAGTTTATATTAAAAGCCTGAAATATCTGCCGAAGCTTCGGCTTCGGCAAAATTATAGCTTCGGTACACCCCTAATGAAAACTTGATTTGCCTGCATCAAGCCTGATAATATAAAATTTATTATAACAACTGCGAAAGTTTTCCCCTACAGTTCACGTTTGGGGGGTTTTGGTGTTTACTTTAGGTTCTCAAAAGATTATTAAATCACTCTTCTTTAACTGTTCGATTCAACATCGCTCCTTAAGCTGTTCGATTCAACATCGCTCTTTAAACTGTTCGAGACAACAAAATCTCTCCTTGAACTGTTTGAACCATCAACAACTCTTCTGAACTTTCATAACCAACAAACAGCTCTTCTAGAATTCATCAAACCAACAACAACTGTTCTGATGTTATTTTTGTTAAAAACAACAAAAAATTGGTTTTTCGGAAAAAAAAATGTTTTCCACCAATATGAAAATCTTACTTTAAACCTCAGAAATTGTTCTGATGACTTTGGAAAAGTAAAGTTCCATGCCCGCTGCTCCTTGCCCTTGTGATGCCAGATTTTTAAAGGAAAACGTCCTTAAAATGGAAAAATGTGACAATGAATAAGATCTCGGAAGAAGCCATGTACAACCAAATTCTAATCTCCTAACAAACAAGTACTGTTTTCATGTATTGATTATAGCCTGTCTGGAAAATTTCATTTAAGAATTGAGAGGTAGCTTTGTGCCCGAATATAATTAATTATTAATTTAAAATTTAAAATTTAAATTCAAGATTTTTTCTTTTAATACTGTTTTGAGTTCAAGCTATGTTAAAAAAATCCAGTTTATTTAGTATGGCTATTTGACACCGGTGGTTCAAATTTTATTTTGAATTCAAGTTACGTTTAAAAATTTAGTGTAACACTGGTACCTCTACCTACAATTTTCATTATAATTATTTTTAATTATATTTAAACTTGTACAAATAGTTCTTTATGAAATTGATGTTTTTCAGGTTCAGTTTAATCCTCGCACTGATTTGGCAATAGGCAGTTCTTGTATAATTTTATCAGACTTGACATTTTGGATGATATACGCTGTATATTTGAATAAATTAATAAATGTATTTAAAATCAACATTAATATTTGAACGTTAATTTTGTTTTGAATTGTTTCTTGTTTTTAGTAATTTTGATTACTGATTAAATATTTTAATTGTGTTTCTATTATTGAATAGAAAACACAAATAATAGATTACGACTTCTTGACTAGTTAATTTTTCATTAAATTTTTGTAATTTTTTTATTAAAGATCGTTATTTTTTTAATATTCAAAAAATCCATTTAACACAGTAATTACATTCATTATATTTAATACTCTGTTCCATGGTTGCATGACGGACATTCTGGCGGAACATAATCAACCCCTGAACGCAACCTCGTCAAAACAACATTTACACGCCGTGAGAGCCGGTCATGTGTAGTCCAGTGGAATGATCTTACACGTACTGATGAATGCAACATGTAAGGACCTCACAAGGAATGGTTATGCCTGCAGGTTTTTTGCACTTTTGTTCTCCTTGAGTGACATACGACAGTCTAGATTTAAGCGATATAAATAATACAATTATATTAAAATTGGACTAATTTTGTTATACAGAAAACAAATAAATATTTCTTCTCTACTAAACTCCAATCACCCCATTGGATTTTTTTCAATTTTAAATAAAATAAAAAAAAGTGGAACATTCTTATTTTTAAATAAAAATAGAAAACAATGACTTTTTTTAATTTAAACAAAATAGAAGTGATGCTTTTTTTTAAATTTTAAATAGAATGAAAAAATAGAAACATTTTATTTACTTTTAAATAAAACAGAAGGGATTTTTTTTTTAAATTTTAAACAAAATAGAAAAAGTAAAACTTTTTATTTTTAAGTAAAATATAGCAGTGACATTTTTTTCTTAAATTGAAATAAAATAGAAACATCTTTTAATTTTAACTAAAAAAATAAAAAAAATAAAACATTTTTTAGTTTTAAATAACATAGAAAAGTGACACATTTTCAAAATTTTAAATATAATATAAAACCAACATTTTGACACTTTTTGTATTTAAATTTAAACAAAATAGAAAGTGAAACACTTTTTAATTTTAATTAAAACCTTAAAATGATTTTTTTAGTTTTAAATAACATAAAAGAAATTTCAGTTTTTTAAATTTTAAATAAAAAAGTTAAACATTTTTTACTTAAATTGAAATAAAATAGATAGAAAGAGTGGAATATTTTTTAATTTTAATTAAAATAGAAAAAAGTGAAACATATTTTTAATTTTAAATAGAATAGAAAACAAATATTTTGACACTTTTTTATTTAAATTGAAACAAAATAGAAAGCGAAACATTTTTTAATTTTCATTAAAATAGAAAAAAGTGAAACATTTGTTTTAAATAGTACAGAAAACTATTTTTCTTAACTTGAAATAAAATAGAATAAAAATAGAAAAAGGTAAACTTATTTGGTTTTAAATAACAAAGAAAAAAATGAAACTCATTTATTTTAAATTTTAAATAAAATAGAAAAGTGAAACTATTTTTCTTAAATTTAAATAAAATAGAATCATGAAACATTTTTTTCTTAAATTGAAATAAAACAGAAAAAAAGCAAAACTTTTTTCTTTATTAAATTAAAACAAAATAGAAAAAGTAAATTATTTTTTTCTTAATTTCAAAGAAAACAGAAAAAAAGTGAAACATTTGAACGTTTGATTTAAGTTGAAGAATAGAAAAAATCTCATAAATCTAAAAGGAAAGATCATAAATTATTCAAGTTTAATTTAATTTTTAAATTCTTTCTTTTAAGAGATTAACAAAACCATCTTTGTTTGTTTTTTATTTTATTTTCATCTTCATCAATGTTCTGTAATTGTTAATAAATAATTTATTAGTCTGTAATATAGTGTTATGAATTAGTTAAACTTTTTCAAATATTTATAAATCTTCATAAATAATAACGATGGAACATTGTCAACTAAGACAATTAACTTTTTTATTGTACATTAATATACATATTTTACGAAATTTGAAAAATTATCTTTATTTATTGTAAAATATTATTTGGTTATTTCTGTAAAAAATTTATAAGCAAGACGAAGCTATACAAAGGTAATCACAACGATAACCTTAACTTTTGAGACTAATAAACAAGTCGAATTATCTATTACTATTGATATACAAAACTGGTTATGCATAAACCGCCAAGTAACTGTTTTAAACTCAACGCGAAATTCATAAAATAGTCACAATAAAAAACAAAGATAGAAAACATACAAAACTAAAAATATAAAAGTTTGAAAAATAAAGAAGAACTAACATTTCGTTGAATGTGAAAGGATACACCTAACGACGTAGACACATACGCAGACGATGACGAAGACGACGAATACGGGTTAGTATTTCACTCGATCGACAAAAACAAGACCAAACAATCTACATGAAACTTTAATGCAGTTTTTAATTCTTCTGTTTTTGTTGATGATTATCAAACATTAGTTTCTAATTTCGAAAAATGTTTTCCTTGTTTATTTATGACCAAATCATTTATTCAGGAGTGACGCTTATTATGCTGATGCGTTTTCACTTTTTATTTCAGGGTTTCAATTATTCAATCACCTGTGAAAAACACATTTATTAGTTAATTTATTGAAAATATTATTATTATATTATTATTAAGTTATTATAATAATATTATTATTATTAATACTATTACTTTATTGAAAATATTCGTTGAAAACAAAATTATTCAGTTGTTGTAAGAGTATAAAATCTTGAAACTTTTTCCAGTTCGTTTATACTAAAAAAGGAAAATACAATAAGACAAAAAAAGAAGAATTCGATAGAAATGAATATTCAACTCTGCAGAGATTTACATAAATAGATTGTTTAGCTACAGTCAATAACACTTTGTAGAGTATTTTCTTGAGTAATTTGGTATCTTTATTTCGGTTGATTTCCAAATTAGTTTTTATTGTTCTAGTGAAAAATTTATTCGTATTCATAAAAAATAATAAGAAGTGAAAAACGACACCATTATGATAATTTTGACAAGATATCTTTTCTACAAATCCGCATGGATATAAAACCGGTTGAAATACCAATCCTGTTAATTGTTCCGTTATCAAATGAATTTGTGATCGACCCAACCATACAATCCATATCCATGACTTAAACTCTTCCTTAAATGAAGGTTCTTGAATCAATTATTTTTAGATTAAAATCTGAAAGTAAACATAAAAGTGGGAGGAGTCTAATTTTTAATGAGTTTCGAATCGATTTCAAACGTTTTATTAGCATATAAATATCATCGTAGGAACTAGGACAAATATTTGTCTAGTATTATTCACGCACTTAGACACCCACACTTTCA
>JARUHE010258921.1:0-12968 GCA_031471125.1 Archaeomysis grebnitzkii | reverse complement strand
GATCTTAATATTATATAGTATATATATATAATAATAATAATATAATAATAATATTATATAGTATATATATATAATAATATTATATAGTTTATGCCTTTCAAGAATGAAACTAAAAATAAAATAGTTAGCACCGTCATCCATAGATTACATTTTCGTACTCTGGTAAATTCAAATTTATTCTCGCTCGATTAAAAAGCAATGTTTCGAACAGATTATATCCTCGATGTAAATACTATTGATTGGTTTAATCGAAAATTCTCTTTAAATTCAAGATATACAAATAATAATAATAATAAATAATAAAAATAATAATAAATGAATAATAATAATAAATAATACAAATAATAATAAATGAATAATAATAACAAATGAATACTAATAATAATAAATTAATAATAATAATAATAAAGGAATAATAATAATAAATAAATTATATAATATATGATACAAGAAAGGAAATAAATAAATAAGTTACAAATACTTTTAAAGCAAATCTAAATCTCGGTTATATTTCAGACAAATTGAATTGTCATATTAAAGAATAATTAAGAATATATCAATTACATGGATCTTCAATAGCACAAGTGAGGCAACCCACATTCAAATAACAGAGTTTACCTCACTTGTGCTATTATCGATCCACATATTCATTACAATAGAAGATAAAACAAAAATTGTATTTTTATTGTCAATAACTTGAACCAATTAATTCTATTTTAAATAAAAAAATCCATAAAATTATTAGAAAACTTTTAAATTATTTTAATTTCAGTAAAAAAACGTTCGGTAGAAATTATTTGAATTCAATGAAAAAAACTTTCAGTAGAAATTATTTGAAGACAAAAAAATTGGTTTCCATTGATGAGTTGAGGTCAAAACGAAACAAAGCTGAGATCGAATTGTGGAAGAATCACAAAATGAAATGACTGAAAATGTAGAAAAGAAATTACCGAAACCTCATTAAAAATATTCGACTTTTTATTCATTTTTATTTCAATAAAATAAGAACTTTTGACAAATAATTCCGTGACAATTTTTTATTTATTAATTTGGCCTGTTACACATTGAACTTTGGATATTCACAACAATGCAGTAAAACTCCTGAAACGTACACCAACATGCTTTTATGTTGTAGGAAGAATCTCCGTTTCAGGCATACAATTTAACACCGTTACCGCTGTCTTTGTGTCACGTTTTCTTTGTATACATATAAATGATGTGGACGTTTTAAGATTTTTCTGTTTCATGATTCTAGATTTTAGGAACTTACTACGTTTTATTATTCTACGTTCCAGGAGTTTTACTGTACATTTAAAAATGTTTGGATTGTTAACTTATAAATATGAAAGACAAATTTAAGACAAAGTTAATCAATAAAGAAAATAGAAAAATAGAACAAATTAATGAGAAAGAAAACATTTGGAACAAAAATACATTTATTCAATTGGATTTAAATGTTTTTATTGCAGCTATAAATGAATTAATATTTTTAAAAAATGAATATTGTGAAATATAATTTTCTAGATTACAATATTTTTGTTGTATGCACAAACCCAATTCTTAAAATGATAAAGCTATTACAAAGTAGACTAAAACTAACATTTGCACATACGAGTATTACCGCAAAAAAATGAGACACAGGCTAGGTATTAAGCGTAATAAATATAAAGCGTAATAATAAAGCGTAATAGGTATAAAGCGTAATTTTATGATAATGAACATGCAAGTTTTCAGCCTATATTATCCATAAAAAGATGCAAATATAAGATATGGCTAATATAAAGGTGTTTAAATGTACTGAAACAATAGATTATCATGTGATTAAAATTATTATTATTATTATTATTATTATTACTATGGCTAAATTGGCTGTTGTGTATTAAAACAATAGATTATCATGTAATTAACAATTATTGTTATTGTCTATTGTTACAATAGATTATCATTCAGTTAACAATTATTGTTATTGTCTATTGTTACAATGAAAATCACAACCTAATAAAAAAAACTTGAATTGAAGTTTTATCTTTTCACTCCACGAAACATTTTTTCCATCCAATTTGAAGTTATTGAAGATGGATGTTGCTGAAGTTTTGCGATAATATTTGAAGTTGTGATTAAAATGGCGCATCCAACAACGTTTAATAGGGACATAACAATGCTTTTTATTGCCAGGATAAATCAACAAAAGTTTTCTTTGCAAACTGTTCAACTTCACCAACTTTCTTTTTAATTAAATCTGCGCCAATAAGTTTTCCACTTTTATCTTCGTATGCAAATCGAGTCTGTTTTGTATTGATAAAAAAAACTTTCATAGACATGGACAACTTAATACTAGCAAATTTTTAACAGCTTCATACTAGCAAAATTAAATATTAACAGCTTCATACTAGCAAAATTAAATATTAACAGCTTCATACTAGCAAATATTTAACAGCTTCATACTAGCAAATATTTAACAGCTTCATACTAGCAAAATTAAATATTAACAGCTTCATACTAGCAAATAATTACAGAAGAATATTACAGTTAACATAAAAAAATAAACTAAATCATATTCATACAGTCTGAAATAATGTAATTACATTTAACATTAATTAATATTAAAAATCTTGTAATAAAACTAGTTTTGAAAGATAATTACAAGTGAAAGATAATTACAAGTGAAAAATAATTACAAGTGAACGATAATTACAAGTGAACGATAATTACAAGTGAAAGATAATTACAAATGAAAGATAATTACAAGTGAAAAATAATTACAAGTGAAAAATAATTACAAGTGAAAATAATTACAAGTAAAAGATAATTACAAGTGAAAGATAATTACAAGTGAAAAATAATTACAAGTGAAAGATAATTACAAGTGAAAGATAATTACAAGTGAAAGATAATTACAAGTGAAATATAATTACAAGTGAAAAATAATTACAAGTGAAAGATAAAACCACATTGTGAATTAAATCATTTTTAAACTTAAATCAGGTGATTAAGTTGAAATCCATTACGTTGCATTTCAGAAAAATATTGTAATGCGTTTTTGAGAAAATCTTGATTAGAGAATAATTCAATTTTAATTTAATTTTTTTGCTTTTAAGGAATTATGTTGCTAGATTTTTTTATCTATAGGTGTTTTAAGATTTTTTAATGGGGCATGTTTGAGGTGATTTCACTTCGCATACTTTTGACTAACTTTTATGTCTAAGATAGTCAAAATTAACTTCATCAAATTGACTAACTTTGTTTTAACAATGCACACTCTTTTGCTGATTCAATCAAAATTGTATGACAATGTGATACAATTTTTTAAGAATGGTTAGTCAATGTGATGTTAACTTTGACTATCTTAGACATAAAATTTAATCAAGTGTTTTCAGTATGTTTATAAAAATGGAATTTATGTTTCACCAATGCTTGGCAGTATTTTAATTAAACACAATTACTGTCCATGATGATGATTTGTTGATTAAAGTTGTTTTATTCATTATTAAACCAACAATGTTACTTCAGTCTTTAGAATCCTCAACACAAAAATCTTCCAATTTTCATTAAAATCATATAAACTTACTGGTGATGAGACAATTTTATTATTATTATTATTATTATTTTAAAACATTTAGCGAAAGACAAGAGTTGTGCAATTTGAAGTTCTTGAATTTGAAGAAAGTTTTATTGAATGTTAAGTGATGTTAAGTGATAAAAAAAACTTTTGAACATTGAAGGCTTCAGATGGCAGTTCAAGACATTTAAATTTTCTTCAACAAGAGTTGGTGTAAAACGATGTTTTAGGAACAAAATCACGATATTACATTACAGATAAAGACATCTTTAAATATATTATTTAACTTGTAAATACAATAAAAATATATTTCACAAAAACTGAACTTGGTTGAAACGAATTACAAGATGCCGACTAAAACCTAATCACAGTTTCAAGCCTAGATTACGCCAACTCTGTTAATGATTTGGATAATGAAATATCACAAACATTTCATCAGATGTAAGACAAATATACAATTAGGCAAACAATTGAAAGTGCAACATTATTTATAATGATTAAGAAAAATACAAAAGTACAAAACAAACTATCCTCGTATGCAATAAGCAACATTATGGAACAGTTAAAAGATAATATAATCAAAGAAAAAATAACTTTAGAAGCATATGAAATAACAGTGAACAAGTACATGTTTATATGTATAGTGTTCATGCATTTGTATGGCCATGTGTGTGTATATATGTATGTGCATGTGTAATATCCATATTATCTATTAACATGTGTATGTATGTGTGCACATATGTATTTACACACGTGTGTGTGTGCATAAATGTGTACATGTAATGTATGTGCGTATGAACAATTCACATACAAGTATGAACATCAACGATTTTTCTGCATTGTCTCCAAGAGTATTTTTTACGAGGACTTCAAGTGATAAAGCGTTGATCTTCCAGATTTAAGTCGGCTACAGCGGCCATTCCAGAGCCATCAATGTTGTATCCGGTTTTATCCGGTTTTGTCCAGCACTAATGCACCTCTAAAGCCTAAGGTTTTGGTGCGTGTTCATTCGTGTGATTATATTCCATTTCATTTGACATTGATTATGACTTGATCTTTTAACCGTTTCTTGTAACACCGGTGATACATAAGAATAATTACTTACTCCATCTTATGTAACTTCAGTGATACAAAACAAGTTGGTTTATGTTCTCATACATTTATAAAGGCAAACATTTCCCTGTATAAATGTATGGAAACATAAACTAACTTGTTCTGTATCACTGGTGTTACACAAGATGGAAAAAGCCATTATACCTTTGTATCACCGCTGTTACAAGAAACCGTTAAAGTGTTAATTAGCAGACTCAGTAATAATATTACAATATAAAATATAATTAAACACACTCATCAAAGGTACAAAGATAGCACAACTTCCACTATTTGGTACATCGTTAATCATTAATGTTAATAACAAATGTTTATTTAACAAATGATATGCAAAAGTGAAATATTATTAAACAATAATGACTAAATAGTAATAATAATGATTATAAAACAGTAATGATTAAAAAATAATCATAGTTAAATAATAAAATACTAATTATAATAATTATTAAATAATAATGAAAATGCGTAAACAATAATAATAATGATTAAACATATAATAATAATAACAATAATGATTAAACAATAACAATAACAATAATAATGATTAAATAATAATAACAATGACATAATAATAATGATTAAACAATAACAATAACAACAATAATAATAATGACTAAAATAATAATAATAACAATGATTAAACAATAATAGTAATAATAACAATAACAATTATAATGATTAAATACTAATATTAATAATAATAATAATAATGATAATAAAACAAGAATAATGATTAAATAATAATAACAATAAAAATAATAAAAGCAATAATAATGATAAAATAATAATAAAACAATAATAATAATAACAATAATAATAATAAAAGCAAAAACAATGATTAAATAATAATAAAAACAATAATAATAATAATAATGATCAAATAATAATAACAATAATAATAATAATAATAATGATTAAATAATAATAATGATCAAATAATAATAACAATAATAATAATAAAAGCAATAATAATAATAAAAGCAAAAATAATGATTAAATAATAATAATATAATAATAATAAAAACAATAATAATATAATAATAATAAAAACAATAATAATGATTAAATAATAATAAAAACAATAATAATGATTAAATAATAATAAAAACAATAATAATGATTAAATAATAATAAAAACAATTATAATGATTAAATAATAATAAAAACAATAATAATGATTACATAATAATAAAAACAATAATAATGATGCAATAGAGCAAGACAAGGAGGAGAAATCACGCATCAAAGGCAATAAAAGTTGTTTAGAAATAAAATGATTATTTGCCAACTTTATGGACGTGATAATGACAACGAAATGGACATAAGTTTTATATTATTTTTATAGTATATTATACTATTATAATAAAACTATATTATTATATTTAAATATTATTATATTGTAAAATTATTATTATCTTATTATACTATATTATTATCTTATTATACTATATTATTATATTATAAAAATATTATATTATAGTATTATTATATTTTAATATTATTATAGTATTACTTTATTATATTATATTCTTATTATTATATTAGAATATTATATTATATAATTATATCAATATATTATTATATTTTATTATTTTTATATTTTAATATTATATTATAGTATTAATGTATTATTTTATTATATTATTATATTTTTATATATCATTATATCAATATATTATTATATTTTAATATTAATATATTATAGCATTACTTTATTATACTATATTGTTATAATGGGTAAATTTCAATGTTAACTTCAATGTAGTTTAATGTAGTTTAGTTTAAAGGGTTTTTTATTCAGGGGTGAAAGGGTAAATTTCAATCTACTTTGGTCCTTACAAATTTTTCATTCAGGAGTTAAATGGTTAATCCTATAACGCCCGAATTATTTATGTCATAAGATCGTCAACACAACAATGTTTGCATTGAAAATAAGCTTTTTGAAACGTCACTTAAAAGACCCAATGGGCGTTATAGGGTTAAGGTCAATGTTGAAAACAACTATTGCATTAGTCGAATTTCGCCCTTCATTGGGAACCTACAATGATTTGGCGATTAGTTCAAAATAGAAGAATCCTTGGCAATATCACACATCTGAAGGACACTCGATTGGATCGGAGACATTCTCCAAAATAGTCGACATGATCTTAAAACTTGCAGACTACGTAACAAGACTAGTATGTAATTTTAAAGTTTCGCCTTCCCAAAAGAAATTGATGCTGAACCAGATTGTAATATTCTTTTGTTTTTCAGATTTACACAGAACTTGTCTCTATTCCGGCGGGACATCAACGATTCTCTGAAGTCGGCAATCTCGAGTACAAACCCCGGTGGCGGGGCAGTCACTGGCAGCGAGATGATGACGTTGTGACAGCGCCATCCCCGCCCATCTTCACCTCATCCTCATCCTGTTCACCCGACTCATCCTCATCATCAGCATATCTTTTTATCGAAACGGCAAAGCAGCAAATCCGTAGAAAATCTGCTCTTGTACGTGCAAGAGTCGAAGTGTTCGCAACGCTTTCGGTCGAATTGTTTTTCGTTTTTATTCTCGATCAATCGTCCCTCCAAGTCATCCCTCGCAACTTTAACGCAATGAGGCCGATCACAAACGTTTTTAGGAAATGTATTGAAGTGAATTTTTAGAGTAGTTTTGTACACATTTTTAATTTACGTGGAATGATGACAGTTCAACATTCCAGAGTTCTTTTCATTGGAAGTTAATGCTTTGGTTGGAATTGTACAGGTTTGAAGTGCTTTGGTGCTTCACAATAACACAAGTGAGGTAAGCTCTGTTATTTGAATGTTGATTGCCTCACTTGTGCTATTGTTGATCCATATATAATAGGCAATAGCACAAGTGAGGTAAGCTCTGTTATTTGAATGTTGGTTACCTCACTTTTACTATTGTCGGTCTGTTTGTCAGACAGTACTATCAAAATTCATGGTTACAAATGCAAAAAAAATTGTCATTGTCGTTGATCAAAATTGAAAGTCTTGTAAATGAGTTTTTTAATGTTTCTACAAATGTGAAAATGTTCCTTGTGATTTCTATTTTAGAAGGTTTTAGAATAATATAATTTGAATTTTTTTATGAGTTACAATTATACAAATTCATATATTGTCTCAAATATTATGTTTTATTTAATGACAGGACATAATGTTCATGTTACACCAATCTCCTCACAACAGCCATAATATTGAATCTACTTAGAGTTGTGATCTCGACTGGCCCTTTTCTTGATCTAAATCACATTGACATAATGTTGTACAGTTTCGATTTGAATCAAGAAAAGGTGTAGTTCAGAACACACCTTCTGTATTGTGTAAATTCGTATCTCCCAATGCTCTAGTCTAGTCATCATGGTGTCTTGAATTGGACATATTTCTTCTATGTCCTCTCGAAAGTATAGTTTGCAGAAATTTCTATAAAAAACGTTTTATATATTTCAAACTTTTAACTTTTTAAAAGAATTTTTTTAATATTTCATAAAACAATGAGTTTTGGAAAGTTTCTGAAAATTTACGTTTTGAGAGATCACGGATGTAATTACCGATTTACGACATTTTGGTCTAGTGGATATTTCGAAAGAATTTGATTATGATTGAATAATTGTTGGATTAATCAGGCAGGTAAAGGTAAAGCTGGAAAAATTTTGTTAGTTTTGAGTTTACCTTGAAACTAATAAACTATCCATTGTAAGCTAAATATTTGATGTCAAAACTGAATGATTTGAAATTTGCTGATATTTTTCGCCTCCTAGCTGCTCTCATTTGGTGTGTTTGTTGCAGCAAACATCCCCCATTACTAGCATTATTCTCGCACACCATCATCTACATTTCAGCAGTGATGCAAATTGTTTTTGGATTAGATTTACAAAATCGTATTTATTAAACGGAGTTTTAGAGACTGCTTTGGTGAAATGAATCGTGTCTCCCTACAGGCAGGATTGCGCAGTGCTCGTGGGACTGCTTAGGCTCCGATGGCCTGTATATTTGCAACAAATATTTCTATTGTAACCTCTTGTTTTTTTGTATTAGTCAGGGTTATTAAATCTCTATTTACTACTGCAGTGCAGTTTGCCAAAGTAGTTGTATGGCTGTAAATGTTTTTAAATGAAAACATTCATTTCATTCAAACTTTCTTGAATATTTTTATAATAATTAACAATTAATTATAATTAATTATAATTTTTATAATAATTAACAATTAATTATGTATACCTGAAGTTTTAATTTTAATTAAACTTTTATTTCATCTAAAATTGATTGAACATTTATTTTATACACAATTAGGAAATGGTTTTGGTTTTAGTGTTCTTTTTAGATATCCTTTGACTGTTGTTTTTGATTTGCCCATAGGACGTTGCCCATCTGTTATTCTCTTGAATGACATTAAACAGTACCACCGTGTTTTTGTTTTCACCATAATGAAATAGTTTGAATTATTAATTTTAAAAATTTATGTTTTGTCATCGAGATTTTTTTTCACTAATGCTTGTATGTACATGGATAAGTTTTCATAGTCACCTCTCTTTAAGGTCTTTTTCAATTCAATCTCATATTAGTGTCCTATAGATATTTGATTTTTGGGATACATCATTAGCTAAACAACCACTGGTGAGGGTTGGGGATCGATTCAAGTTGTGCTTTTTTCAGCAGATTCTAAGGTAATTTAAAATACAGGAATTATATTGAATTGTTGTGTCCTTTTACGTTGTGAACTGTTTATCTTTAACGAATATTGAATTTGTTTTGTGTCGTTTTGCTTGTTTATAATAATGCATAAATATTTCTCTTCAAATTCACTCGTAAATAATTGGCCAAAATGTAAATATTAAGAGAAATGATTGATGTAGGATTTGGGACCAGGTTTACATTTGTTGCCTTCCTTCTTTGTCATGCAGACTGTGATAAACATTTCTCACAATTTCCAAAGTTCTTGAAAATAGTGCAAATTTGTGTCATTTTGGAAAGTCTTAATTCAAAGGTATCGTAAAGGCTGAACAAGTTGTGATAGAGTAAAAACATTCTTCAATGTTTGTATCCTCGGTTAGAATGTGTTGTTTTATTTTGTTCGATAGAATGGTTTCACTTTGAAGTATTAATTGTGATGCAATTTAACCATCATGGTATGTCTTCGAATGCCAAATATGCAACTCACAAAGTGAGCTAATTAAAGTTTTCGTTTGCATACTTTAAGTTAATTTTAACCAATTCTATTTTTCTAAGAATAGGTGATTCATTATTGTAATTGAAGGTTACAACAGATCTCATTGTTTTCTTAAATAAATGACATTTGTAGAGGCAACTCGATTTACTAAAGATAAAAATAAGTGCATCTATCTTTGGTTTTGCAAAGACATGTACAGTTGATTCTGTGATGGAAGAACATTGTTTAAATAAATAATAGTTATTTAATTCTAGTTTTATTTCCTTTGAACAAAAAAATTTTCGCATTTATTATTAATATAATAGTTTTGAGGACTGAAAATTATTCCAGTAGATATTGGCTTTTTCCTTGGCAGAATTACCACACCAGACACTACTGCCAAAACCATTTGTTTTCATTGTTCAAACCCCCCAAAATTAGAACCTTCGTTAAAATATACGTTGCGGTTGGATTGATTTTTATTTATTTTTAATATAAGATACAGAAATGAACTCTGTTAAGTTGTAACGGTAATCAAATAATGCTTGGCGGTAATTCTGCAGGGAGAAAAGCCTATCAAAAACTACCATTGTAAGTTTAGTCCTTTGTTTTTATATTTTATTGCAAGTTAAATAAACTAGATGTATGATAGTAGCTTGAATGATAATGTAATCTATGCACTCAACTTCCTGGTATACTAATGTCTTTCTAAAACTAAGATGCCTACGATCTGTACCCGTCCCAACCTGATAATAAATGTATCCAAATGGCGTGAAGAAAAGTTTGCCAATATATAAACAATGGAAATATAGTTTGGTGTGGCACACCGAATCCTAAGGAAAGCAACCGACAGGGAGAAGAATACTCCCACCACAGCACAACATAATCACCGGCTTCAAACAAAAAACGTCGGAGACCATTGCTCTAGACCTGTCGGGGGCATTGGCCGTTTATTTATATAATCGATCACTCGAGACATGTCGAGGACGTTTGACATCGTACATGTACACAACACCATCCTAAAATCAGAGAACAGGACACCCAGCACATCAACCGCCATAGCCCGCGCATTGTTTTGTCAATTTTTACACAATCTTGAAGCCTCTGAGCGCCACTTGAGACGATGTTTTTTGTTTACATCTGGTCCTCTGTGGAGTTTAGATAATTGAATCGCTCACACATTTGCCTTCAATGGTTTAGTGCGTTACAATTAACTGCAAAAAAGACTGAAAATCATATGAGAAAAAAAAAACATTTCGTAAGAAATTCATGATGTTTATTTAGTAAAAGCTTATTTGAAAAAGTTAGAAATTATGACAAAACCCTAGCTTATATCCCAATGGAAAAGTACTACACATGAAAATTATTAATATTTCACTTATTTTATGAATTAGTATACATTACCTTGCCTAGCATTACATATATTACAGAAAAAGGTTGCCATTGAAGAACTAAAAACAAAAAGTTAATCCCGTATCAATAAAAGATTGGTCGATAATGTATTGTGTAATGGGGATCTCGATGTGAAAGGCCTGTCTGTAGTGGAAACGGCGTTGGATAAACTCAACGAACTGAACTTTCTAAATTGAATAATTTAATGTTCATTGAACCGCAAATTTAAAAATTGTATACTTAATCGTTAACAATTTCAGAATTATATATTTATTTAACTATTAACAAATTATGAATTA
The DNA here is from genome assembly GCA_031471125.1 of Archaeomysis grebnitzkii. Lineage (NCBI taxonomy): Eukaryota > Metazoa > Arthropoda > Malacostraca > Mysida > Mysidae > Archaeomysis > Archaeomysis grebnitzkii. Next base: position 1,456 of record JARUHE010258921.1, on the reverse strand, counting down.
AATAATTTTTCATCGATAATTTACGTATTCAATAATAACGAGAAAGTTAAAATATTTTTAGATCGACATTTTTAAGGAACACGCTTGAGCGGCGATCAAAAAAGAAGAAGAAACATCGTCTTACCAAAAATGTTACACCTGACTAGACGCTTTGGCCAATCCATATATATAGGTCAGTGGTTTGTTCTAACAAATATGAGAGTTGCTCTAACAGTTCAATTGGTCACTTATTTGGTAAATAAAAATCTGATTTGTAGGTTTTGCTTTTGTTTGACTTTATGAATAATACAAATATTTAGAGATATAAGGCTCGTTTTCATATCAAAATTCATAAATATCTTAAAATCTCATTGTCACCATGCTAGATGAATCTAGTGAAACTAGTTAATAAATTGATTTCATAAATCTTATGTTGAATTTATCTTCTGAATAAAATTATATTTTTTTTTCCTAAAACCTTGGAAAATAAAAATAAGGCTAACAAAATCAGTAAAGTATTAAGAAGTACATCCTGAAAAAAACTAAAGAAAAATATTAATAAATAAACCTCTCCAAAATTTTGTAGGAATTGAGCACATAGAACTATCAAATAATAATATTTTTACTTAATTATTTCAGGTTATATTTCATAACACCTGTATATTACAATACAATAATGGAAAAATTTAAAAAGAATTGTATTCATTAAAAAATTAAATAAAAACTTTTAGGTAAATTTAAACTTTTACAAAAGTTCAAAAATGGTTGTATTCTCAAAACATTAGGTTTTATATATTTTTTAAAGGTATATGCAGATGTTAACAAATATACCCTGAACAGATTAAGTAATAATATTGTTGTCAATATCAACCTCAACCTCTACAAAGAATGGTGTTTTTACCCAAAACTCATACTTTTTTTTAAATTTTTTTAATTTGAAAACCCTTTAACATTAAGACAAGTCCAAAATCTTACACATATTGTTTTCTTACATATAAGAGATGGGACCCATAACAGGACACCCTAATATATACAGTATATGTTTATATAATTAGGCATAATTTCTTTAAAACATAAAGACTCTTTTACTGTTGTTATCATTTTTGATTTTAACTCTTTTCGTTTGAATCTTTTTTTAAATTAATTAGCAAATTATGTATAAGGTTTTCAAAGTTCATTTTAAAGCATCGTCAGATGATTTATCAAAGGAAATAATATATTACCCTAAGGTACAAAGTAAATTAAATGAAGTAGTACAAGATTGAAAAAAAATTAAATTTAAGACAATATATTAACTAGAAGGATCAAATGAATCTCGCGCTTATGAAAAAATTAATAATAAAAAATAAATATTTTCTAAAAATCCCTGTATGTAAAGGTTGTTTAGATTGCATAATTTAAAAAATAAAAATAATATAAAGTAATAAAAATTAAATTATCTAACTTGTATCTATTGTGCCTATTTTCAACACAAATC
>JARUHE010258810.1:0-12970 GCA_031471125.1 Archaeomysis grebnitzkii | reverse complement strand
GCCACCCCCCCCCCCCCCCCAGTTAGATTGGCTAGCCGGTCTCTGTCACATTGAAAAAAAAATATGCCGGTACGCCACACCAGATAGTTTGAGAAGCTATGGTGTAGGGTATCTTTTTGTTAAGAAATGAAATAAAAACATCTTCAAACGTTGAGTTATCCTTTAAATAAGGTAAGTTGCAGAAATACGTCTACCTATGATTTAAAGCTCATGTTTATTATAATAAATTAGATTTTATTTATTTTCATTACCTTTAGTTTTTCAAATATCGTTCGTAGCTTCTAACGATATACTGTTTACAAACATTAACCCATTTTGAAGGAAGCTATTATATTTTGGTAGGGGGACGCATTTCGGCAACTTTCCCTACTTAACTTTAATATATTTTATTTAACCTTTAAACACATAACATTTATATATTGTCAATAACTAAAAAGGTGTTAAAGTGTTAACGTGCAAAGGATGTCAAAAACAAAGGTTTGCTAAATTGAAGAGCAAAAAATTGATAACGAAATGGCGCCGGAAGTTCGATTTTTTTCACACTTTTTAGTTTTTATCTAAATTTCTTTTCTGAAAAATTTTAGCTGAAAAGTAAAGTCCAAAAACAATTAATTATAAAAATACAACGATTAATGTTGGTTTGAAACAAACACTATTAAATGTACTTCAAATAAATAGTAAAAAAAATTATTAATGGTTAAGTTATTTTGTTTCTTTTGTAAATGAACCGGATGTGAGTAAGTAATTCAATGTAAGAAATTTAACATCATTCTTTGTTCTCCTTAAATATGTACTTTCTCAATTATAACATTTTCAAATAAATATTTGAATATCTTTATACATTTTTAACTTCAAGACAGTTTTAAAATAATTTTTTTTTATTTATTCTAGATTTAATCAGAATTGTTTAATTTACATTTTTTATAAAAAAATATTCTTTAAATATATTGTTAAGGTGAGATTAATCCTCCAATATAATACGTTACCTTATTATACAAATATATACAAACTGGAAACATAGGTTTATAGATTTATATTTAGATTTATACTTATAATGCAATGAATTACATACACATTAGAAATTACTTTATATGAAATCATAAAAATTCAATAAATATACTTGAATCACCACAAATATGTCATTAAACACGATAATTCAATTTTATATCACAAATCAAATTCATGCTAAAATGTGTATATACTTTTTTCCATTTTAACAAAACGAACTAAATAAATGTTTTAAATTTGATACAAATAAAATAAAATGTTTATTTTTAAAATTAACATTCATAAAAATCAAAAGTTTGAGAATATAGAACTATCCGATAATTTATAACAATAATTTTTCCAAGAAACTATATTTGCAATAGTATGTTTATATCAAATGTAAATCTTGTAAACAAATTTTTGAAAACTGCTCTTTAGAATACCTGGAACATTCAAAGTTCTTAAGACTTACAGGGGAAAATATTACCAAAGGTAATATAAAACAAACATATTTTACGGTATATACTGTATATAGGAAAGCAGGAATAACATATTTGAGCTTTATAATACACACACTTTAAAACTTGATGGGAATAAAGACATTTTAAAGAGAAAAACTACACCCTACAATTTAAGCTGTCAGTGTCATTATAAAACATTTGATAGCGCGACCATAACTTTAATTGTATGACCTTGCGGGCATTAATGTGAAGGAAATCTTAAACTGTTGTCCTCAGACGTCCAGGGTTCGCTCTTCAAACCACATGAACAATGGAGCCTTATCCAACTGTACCATCTCCATTTACGAAAAAAATAGATAGTTCAAGTACGCTTTCATAGACTTCATTTTGCTTCGGCAGGGTGTAATTTATCATTGTTACCAAATGACTTTGGAATAACTAAAAATATCTTTAGAATATGAGCTGCCGAAGCAAAATGAAGTCTATGAAAGTATACTTGAACCATCTATTTTTCGTTGATGGGTATGGTACAGTTGTATAAGGCTTCGTTGTTCATGTGGTTTGAAGAGCGAACTCTGGACAGCTGAGGGCAGCAGTTTAAGATTTACTTTACATTAATATAATGACCATAAAGTCATAAACTAGTGTTCACCAGAGAGTGATTTATCATTGTTAAAATAAAATAAAAAATCATAAACTAGTGTTCACCAGAGTGATTTATCAGTGTGACATCAATTTATTCACTAAAACAAACGGTATTTTCATCTGTCAAATGATTTGTTTTTGTTTAAATCTATTTGATTTTAAATATCGTCACAGATTGTTAAGCCCAATTGATTTGTTGAGACAATTTCATGTAAATTTGAGGAACTGTAACATAAAACGTAATTCCATAGTTTCTATCAACAGATGTTATTGAAAAAAATAAGTCTGATGTCCATTGTCTATAAATTAATTTTCAGAAAGTATTCAACAAAATTTCTACAAATATCAATGTTTCATCTGAGTCTTAACCACACTGCATAGTATGGCAAATTACTGAATTTTTATTACAAAATTTCTAAAAACCTTGTTTCTAGAAGTCCTTAAAATAATACTTGCATAGCCTCTTTATACTAAAAACAAAACATGTAAAGACAATTGTAAAACCTTAATTATAAATTAAGGCAGAATTCATGTTCTCTATCTTAATATATTTTTGACAAGAAAAAAGAAAACAAACATTCCCTGTAAATTGTGTTTGATGAAATATATAAATAACTAATTTTACTTTTATTATTTATTATTAAATGTTAGTGATAATTTGAAAACAATTTAGTCTGAAATTGATTACAGCCTTGATTTTTGAAAAACTTAGCGAAGTTACAGCAAGCTAAATAAATAAATACATTTTTCAGAAGAATTGTCATCGTTTTATACTTTTGCTGGATAAAGACAATTGATTTGTTTCAGATTTCAATTAAACATTGTTTCATTTCAAAAGCCATCTTTAAATTAGTGTCTTACATTCATTACTGTATGATTCAATAATTAAGTTTGTAATAGCATTATTTGACCTTATAACTAATAATTATCAATATAATTTAGAAACTATTAATGTAACAATACATTTTATAACTGACAGTGCCCTCTCCTTCTTGAGAGTTGTCTTACTGGCATCGTAAGCACAATGGCTCAATGCTTCAATTTAAGGGCGTTCACATCTTCAACGCGCTCCTCAAGGCAAAATAAAGAAAAGAAAGATGATGACATTAAAAGAAAGAAAAGAGAGATGATGTCATTAAAAGAAAGAAAAGAAAAATGATGACATCAAAAGAAAGAAAAGAAAAATGATGACATCAATGGAAGTTTTTCGAAAACTGATCTTGACTTGTTCGACAATAGTTGGAGGCGATGGAGTCGACATCCGTATAGTCGGTCACTTGACTTAAGTTGTCTTCATCTTTTTCAGCTACTTTTGGTGATATTGATCTGGCGCTTCTGTATCTAGGTAGTGTCATCTCTTTCATTCTTCTTTTATTTTTTCTAATTGATTGTTTTTGGATATAAAGCATTGCAGAAAGAATAATAACAATAAAAAACAAGATACAAATAATTGCAATCCAAACTGGTATTCCAAATGCCATATCTTCAGGACTGTTAATTCTCACTTGATTTGGCTTTGCTACAAAATCTAAGCGATTATCTGTAAAATCCGAATATAAATATTTAGAAATAAGCAAAGTATAATTAAAATGGTATTTAATTGTCAAATATAAGTCTTAAATGAAGTATATAAAAAATAAATGAGTACAAAAATAATTCACAATTACCGTCAATATTTAATTTAGAAGGTTGCTGTCATAACTGTAGATAAATATATTTAATTGGCCCACCAAGGGCTACATTTGAATACATTTACCCACATTTATGGCGGCAAACTTCTAAAATAAATATGAATAAAAATATTTTTTTCTCAAATATACGTCTAATGTGGAAAACATTTACAAAACCCTTTTCTCAAAATGAAATTCTGAGCAAAGAGGGAATAAAGGTTTACAGACCTATGCATTTTTCATCTATTTTGATTCCACAGAGGCAGTTGAAGTAGACAACGCGGTCCGATAAAAGATGGCGCGGAGCGTAATTTGGAACCAAAACTTCTGACGTCCTCCAAATCGTATTGAAAGGCATTACGAAAGCCACCTTTATGGAAGTTTCTTTAAACTCGATCTTAAATTCAATCCACTCGTCGACTGGAACCGAGAGGCTCCATTTCTCTCTCAATGGACCATCAAAGAACGCGGTGGTGTTGATTTTGCTTCCGTTTTTCATGCGTGCAAAACTTCCCATTACAACAGATTTAAGTGAAACTTCTATAAATCTTCTGCCATCATCATCATCTAGCTGATAAAACAAACGTATCATGAGAACATTTATTTAAGTAAGTTTACAAATATGAACAATAAAGTATGCATATTACTATTCCCAAGGTAGCTTGTAGCTTTCATTTAACAATGAAACTCAATTAACTTAAACTTAATTAGAGTTCAAATGTGTACCTTGCCAGTGTGAGAGCAAAAGAAGAGAAGAAGATTGGAGCACTTTTAACCTACAACTAATTTTTACTTTTTCACCTGTTATGCTATCTATCCTTTATTACTATAAATAGCTACGCTTATTTTTTCTTCTTAGTATTGTACCTGTCACGAAGGTGAAAAAGTTTACAACTGTTTTTTTATAGAAATAGATTTTTTGTCTTACAATTTTAAATATTTGCTTCAAGAGGATTGTTTTTTAACTTTATGCCAATAGATAGCAAATTTATTTTCTATCCTGACATTGCATTTTGTTGGTTCGAGGACGGCACTGCAACGACGCACCACCAATCCCAGAAGTGGAATATTGTTCCAGATAATGTTTCATCGACAATAGCACATGTGAGGCAACCCACATTCAAATAACATAGAACTTGCCTCACTTGTGCTATTGTCGATCCATATATTAGTGTTTTTTTCTTGGTAAGATTTCCATATTTGACCTCCCAAATCCAAAAATGTCTATAACAGGCCATTTTATGTAATAAAACTGATAAAAGAGAAAAATGTGCCGTTTTCAAGAAGCAATATTTTTTAAAGACACACTGGCTACGATTTTTTGTTGTTTGGGAAGAAAAGTGAAGAAGATACGTGTGTTTTTTCCAAACTTTTCATATTTGTGTGGGTTGTTTGGTTTTTCTTGGTTCATTACTCCATGAAGAAAAATTTGAATGTCCTAGTTGGTGAAATACGTTTAATATTCTAACTGGTAATCAAAATTTTATAACAGTTTGATCATGGTGTATATACCAAAGGTGTGCACAATCGAACGTTTTGCGCATTATGACGACGTTGTCTGTGCTAATCTATCCTCAATGTTGCTTTATTCACGATTTAAAATAAAATTGTGTAGATTATCTAACGAATAATGTTCAAATTTACAACAAAAAATCACATTTAGTTTTCAGTGAATGACTATATTTTAAATCGTGAATAAAAAATCACATTTAGTGTTCAGTGAATGACTATATTTTAAATCGTGAATAAAAACAACACAAAGGATTAATTAGCACGACGTCATCATTACGCAAAAATCATTCGATTGCGCACACCTTGAGTTTAAAGTTTACCAAAAACTTTTCTTGTCAAATTTTGATTTGATTAGCTAAGATTAGAGTTTCAGCTATTTCGCTAAAATATCAATTTTCGCTAAAGTTAACTTTTGTGAACCAACTAGTTTACTTAGAATAAAATATTCGTACCATCAATTTCAACTTTTTGATTTTGATGTTTATTGTTTCATGATTTATCAAAATTTTTCTCGACGTGATGTTAATGTTCAAATCTGACCAATCATGGTTGGGGAATCGGACGGCCATCTTGAAAACTCGGCTCATCCCAGGCCATTTGTAGGCGCGCTCCTTGAACAAGCTTGATCCGTCGCATGTTCTCAACTGGGCTGCTGTGGAAAAGAATTTGTGAGAATTAAAAATGTATATGCAACCAAGGTAATCATAAAATTGCCAGACAATTTACAGTTGCTGGATAGGATTTCACAATAGTTTGAACATATTTTTTCTATTTTCCATGGATTTTGGTGTACTGTTATTTTTTCTTGTGTGTTATCAATAGCTAATCACGAACTAATCATAAGCTTTACTCAGTTCACAATATAAAATACATTTTGATTAAAATGTACTGGGATCAGGATGAAAGCTAACCGAAGTCCGACTTGAGAGAGATCTACTAATGTGAAAGTTGCAGAAGACGATGTGAAACACTTGTGTACAGTTAAGTGGAAAACTTTGAAAACTGAATTGTCACACATAGATAGTGAGAGCCAATCAATTCCTGTAATGAGAATTGATCGAAGGATTCCCGGACTCGGAGAAGGTGTCCAATGCCAATGTATGCTTCCTGTTGTCAATTTTAATGTGTTTGGAATGTTTAAATAATTTTTAATCTAAAACTTTTTCATAAAATTCTTAATAATTTTGTTTTGTTATGAAGTACTTTTCTCATTTTTTAACTCCTTCATGCTACGTTGGGTTGCTAGCTAGTCAATTTTATTTCCATTATTGTCTGTAATTTAATTAACTAATGTTCATAAGAAACAATAATTGTTGTCACAACCCTTGAAATCAGATTCATATTCAGTCAAAAGTATGTTGACACGTTTTCTGATCTAAAGAAAAATTACACATATTTTCAAATAATCTGACTACAGTTATAAGCTTTCAAAGTTTTCCACCGTACCTACATAGCTATTGAGTTGAGCTCATCCGCGCTCTATAAATATAAAAACTCATAATTTGATAACCAATACATACAAAACTTATCCATCTAAAAGTGTCTTTTTCATCCACCATTGACACAGTTACAATATAATTATTTGAACTTACAGTTTTAGTTTTACAAAGAATGGGACTCGATTCTGAATAACCATTCTTCATATACTATTGAAACGCTATCTATATATGACCTACCATTTACACTTTTGTATCAATAAAAAATCCATTTTGAAATATGTGTTGTTTTGTTAACAAATTTCATATATAAAGGAACACATACACACATGATAATAGACATAAAAAGACCTACTGACTTTTAATTTTGAAACCAAATAAGTTTCTACTGACGAGGGTATCGGATGATACCGAAATATTTGGAAATACATCTTATCCTCGCGAATGTGTGTTTTTGTTTATAATAAGAAACTTGAAAGTTTTTCAACAACAGGCTTATAGAGTTTACTAAAACTCAAATAAATTATATTTTGGTAATAACTTATTTTTAAATGTTTTGTTCCAAAATTGAAAATTAATCTACGATAAAAACTAAAGTACAAGGCGATAAATGTATTAAAAGAGATTATAATTTAGATTTGAAATATTGAAACTCTCATATCAGATAAAGTTATGCTATCACGTGATGCTTCTTATAAAACAATACTATACATTTAATGTTGCTGGTTTACGTATTTTTTATCTAACTTATTATTGTTTTATTTTTATAAGATAAAAAAACTTTCATCTTACAACCAAGAATAAGTTTCTAATAATAAATATTCTATCATACAAAATTTGATATTCTTCATAAGTTGAAAATGTTTGAAGTCTTACAAATTTTATTTTTCGTTCTTTTAACTTAACTTTTTGTTTTTAGCTGAAACAAAAATAATTATGTAGGTTTCAGTTTCAAGAAAGAAGTCATAAATTTTCTTATGTTAGTGTTTTACTATAACCATTTAAAAGTATTTAACAAACGAAGTATGAGAAACAGAAACATTAAAAAAATACTTTTATAGATTTATTAGGTTGGACTTCTTTCAACCTATTTAAGGACATTGTCAAACAAGTTGTTGAACCAAAACCTGTGAATTCCCTAAATAATATTAGTGGTTCCAAAAAACATCTATTCAGAAAAGTGTAGTGTTATTAAATGATACTTGTAGAAACATGGATTATTGATTTTTTTTATTTCACCATTTGTTGTAAAATAAAAAAATACCAATATAGACAACAAACAAAAAATCGCGGTATAGTGAATTACAACCATAGCTTGTTGATCAAATAAGAAAAAGTACTGCTCATATAACTTAGGCCTATGTTGTGTGTCACTGCTCTCACAGACTCTTTTTTTATCGTTTTTTTAAAAAAATTATATTTAAAATTTTCGCCGTGATTTGTGTATCTTGAAATGATAGAATACAATTTAACTATAAATACTCATAGTTGATTATATAATTATTAAAAAATAAGTTAATAAACATTTAAATACAGTAGGTTAATAGTTTAACGGTTTTACATTCTATTTAGTATCTACAATTGAAAAAGTAAATCTTTTAATATGTTCTTATGTCATTGAATTGGTAAGAACTTTGTTGAAATGGCAGAACAAAATTGAACCCATAAATATTTATAGTTGATTAATACAAAATAAATTAAGAAAAATTCGAATCGGTTCAAATTGTAACTTATTTTATATTTATTTAATGTTTATAATAAAAAAAAGTAAATCTTTTAATACGATTTGTAGATCATTAGATTGGTAGGATTTTTTTGAAATGATAGAATAACATTGACGCCTAAATGATAAACTTGTATTTATTAAATCATAAGGAAGTATTAAACAAAATATATGATTAAATTACTAACGCCCAAATTTAAATTGAAGACACTGTCTACAAAAATTGTATTACATTGCGTTGTTTAGCTCGCAGTTCACAATAAAACATATGAAACATAAGGACACAAAATTCTGCTTTTACGGCCAACTGAAAAATGACTAAAACATAAAAAATAAATTATTAGGCGACATTAAGATAATTCAAAATATTTTCTTTGTAAATACTGTTGAGTTGCAATCAACTCCACAGTGGGTGTGAGAGAGAGAGAGTGTGTGTGTGTGTGTGTATATGTGTGGGTGTGAGAGGGGCTGCTTTATCAGAATATACTCAGTCAACCAGCAGTCAATATTATTTAACCGGAGTTATAGACAATGTTTTAAGTTGCCTTTTTTCAAATTATTTTTTAAAGACATAAAAGTACAGGTTGTTGTACTCGTGTTTTTAATTGACAAAACATATATATTATAATCATATTTATGATGGTAATCTATAGCCTATACAGAAATTGCTGGCTCAGCTGATATTGTCACTGCTTACTGGCCAAGAGATAGGACAATCAATTCATTTTAGATTACGTCCCTGTGTATTTATACTCCAAATGTATATCTCCATTACAGCATTGGTCTTTTTGATACATCTGTTTATGTAATATATGTTATATTTTATTAGCATTATTTATTTCATAATTGTTGTATAAAAAAGTTTGTTCAATGAAGATTAAAGTGATTATTTAATTCTTCGAAACCTATTGTTTCAAATTTGTATTGATTAATACTTATTATATACTTATTATATAACAGCTAACCCCGGCAGTTTGTTTCGTTGCTTTGATATAACTTACATACCTTGCATATTGTATTATTTATATTATCATTATAAAAACTGACAATTTAATACTAAACTAAACATTTAATACCTGAATACACGACCTAAAAATAATATACATTAAAGTTATTATTGTTGCTGCTTTCCTCAGGCACTAAAGGATTAATATGTGGATCGACAATAGCACAAGTGAAATAAGGTCTATGTTATTTGAATGTGGATGACCTCACTTGTGATAGTGTCCATCCATATGTAGTGTTGAATAGATAATCATAATAAACATCACAGAGTTGGTTGGAATTGTTAATGTCTCAATTTTGTTTAATCCTTTAATGCATAGATAATGTTTGGTTTTATATCTAAAATAAGCTATATGTAATTGTAATTTGAAAACAACCCTTATTGTATGTGAAAAGTTATTTATGGTATGCAATCAATATTCCACTCAAATCAACAATGATTTTTTTTATAATTTAAATGTTTTTGATAACACAACTTATGCAAAAAAGAGAAGACCTTATAATTTTTATTAACTCAAAAACTTGAAAATTAGACTTCTTATTGTAAGTTTCTTTCCAAAAAAAACAATTTTATTCGTAAAACAGAATTTTAGCTTCTTAAAATGCTTCAACTATTAGAGAAATAAAGTCTTAAGAAAAAACTCTTAAATTCAATAAAATCTAAACAGAATACAATTATAAAAACAAATTCATATGCGATTACATATATTATAAATGTTTACAAGAATTACTAATCAACTTGTTGAGATTTCCATTAAATTAACTGACAGACTCAATTTACAAATGTTATCAATACAACATACTTTAAATTTAATGAATAATAATGTCATGTTTAATTATATTTGTCTTATCTTAATCATTGTCACAAACTGTGTTTTAGTTCAGTCAAGGAATAAAACGCATTAAAGTTATTATACAAAACAACTCTCGTTGTATAGGAAGTATAACACCTGGCAACTTAGGGGTTTTTCTCTCTACATGCCCCTCGAGTCGAAATGATAAATACATAGCAAAGAATCAAAATTATTACAATTTCTGCCCCATATTTGACCTTTTCGTTTAATTCATATGTAAGACATTTTTTCATTCCAGTATTTTATATAAAAACGTTTTAACAAATATGATAAAAATAATTTGTAAATTACTGTTCATGTAATGAAATAAGGCCTAATCTAAACATGGAGAATAGACATTGAAGAAAACGCTATTTGAAGACTCATTTGTTTTATTTTTTTAAATAAAAAATGTTTTGTTTTTGTTGAAAATCAAATGGAATATTATTAAAACGGTGATCTACATGAAGCAAGCGTTTAAAATTGTTTAAATGTGTTTAAGTTGATGATTTTTCAACCGAAAGTCAATTTTATGTCCTTGAGATTAGAAATAGATCTGTTTTGCTGATCATTCAGTTTCTCAATAACCATATTTTCAGCTTTGTGAGAATTGATACCAACTAGTGTATAGCAAGTGATGTATCAGCTCATACTTGAGCTTTCCCCATAATGTAATGGGTTATCTGGTCTGCAAGCCTCTAGTAAATATAAAAAACAATTAGCCAATCTCCAAATCTTATTGATCAATCTTTTGTTAGTGCATGTTGAACCTCTGAATCCTCTTCCAGAAATCCTACCTTTTGACTGGCTTCTTGGAAAAACATGATTACACCATTAACCGTATTGAGGTCATTGAAGGAAGTCGGACCATAGACATGGTGAAGGGCGTGTATTTTTATTTGCTTGGAACAGAGCGTTACTGTTGGAATCCTTCCTCTTCCATTCATCGGCATTCCAAGAAAAACAACCAGGAAAGTCTAAACAAAATATCCAGGAATGTCTAAGCAAAGTAAATCCTTTGCTAACTCATATTTCGTGTTAAGCTTGAAAAATGCAGTCAATTTATATTCAGGAGGTCTAGCACTCTTCTCATTGAATGAACAAAACAGACTTTTCTCCTAGTATGTGCAGGGAACTGGAAGTCTGAAAAATCTTAGAACGGATTCAGAAGCTCTGAAGTATTGTGCATCCAGAAACTATTCTACTTCATTCATAATTACAGTTTGTTTTATCTCTATTCCTTCAGCTGATTTCATTGACCTTAAACATCTGTCAGGACCCAAACAGAAGCCACAGCACTCCAAACTCAATATTGCTTTGATAATTGTTTACCTTTCTACTATGTATTTTCTTTTTCTCTTCTTTTCGAGTTTTTTATTTTGGATACGCACATTTTATTTTTTTCTGGCCACACCCATCACTCGCCCAATTAATATATAGATATATTCAGTTACCAATTTTTCATATTAACTGAAGTAAGAGTTTCAGTATTTTTAAATTATCTAGAAATCTAGAAATTTGAAGACGAAGTCACTGTTAACATATCGTGATGAAAAAAGAAAGTTTTTCGAAAGTCCTGTTTTATTTTTCAGACAATAAATTTGTATTATATATGGTTTCAAGCATGACGAACTAAAAGATTATTACAAATTTATATTCTGAACATTATATTGCAAACAAAAAAATATTTAATTTCTATTTAAATATGTCAAAAACTGTTATAACTACAAATTTGAATTTATGCAGTAAATATTTTACACTTGTACTGAAACATCATATATTGTTGGTACAACTAATAAAAACAGGAGACTCCTGTTTTCAAATGAAATAATAAATTCAAATAATCTAAAAAGTTCCATTACAAAAGCAGAACTTATTTGCTCACATTTCTTCTTTTCATATTTTAAGAGACAAATATTGGAAAAACATTTAATAATAATTTGGAGAAAAACTTAAAATTGTTTTAGCTTATTATCTCAGGAGATAGTTTATATTGTTGTTAATTCCAAACATTTTTTCATACTACAGTAAAATTCCTGAAACGTAGACCGAAATGGTGTCTACGTTATAGAAAGAATCTCCTTTTCTTGTATATCGATCTAACACCATTGGTGTCAAGTTTTCTTTGTATCCATAGAAATGATATGGAAGCTTCAGGATTTTTCCGGTTCATGATTCTACGTTTTAGGAACTTTCTAAGTTTTATTATTGTACGTTTCAGGAGTTTTATTGTATAGACTTGTGACTTTTTTAAAAGCATGTTTATACACTATTTATATACTTAATGTTTTAAAGCATCAATTATGATGTTATGTAAAAAAGTTTTGTTTAATTGAAAAATACATTTTTATGATAAGAAGACACTAAAATATTTTAGTTCATATGAAGGAAAATTCCAAGTTTATGCAATTGTGTATTATTTTTAGGGTCAATATTATTATATTGATTAATCAATTCATTCATATTTTAGGTTACTTCAATACAAACATAATAGTTTAATTCATTACTGATAAATTAACAGTAAACAAAACACAAAAAAAAAAACATTTTAAAAATCCAATAAAGTTGATTTTGATCGTGAAAGATATAAAAGTTGTTGTTAATTAGACTATCTATAAAGGAAAACACTAATTTCTTTTATCAAACATACAATAAAAGGTGAAGAATGTAATTGAATTTTTCGATTTTTTATTCATAA
>JARUHE010258699.1:0-12971 GCA_031471125.1 Archaeomysis grebnitzkii | reverse complement strand
CGTGTGTGTCATTTAAAATATATATAATTATAGATGCGTGCGTGGCGTGTGTGTCAATTAAAATATATATAATTATACATACGTGCGTGGCGTGTGTGTCAATTAAAACACATATAATTATACATGCGTGCGTGGCGTGTATGTCAATTAAAATATGTATTATTATACATGCGTGCGTGGCGTGTGTGTCAATTAAAATACATATAATTATACATGCGTGCGTGGCGTGTGTTTCAATTAAAATATATATAATTATACATGCGTGCGTGGCGTGTGTGTCAATTAAAATACATATAATTATACATGCATGCATGGCGTGTGTGTCAATTAAAATATGTATTATCATACATGCGTGCGTGGCGTGTGTGTCAGTTAAAATAAATATAATTATACATGCGTGCGTGGCGTGTCTGTCAATTAAAATATATATAATTATACATGCGTGTGTGTCAATTAAAATATATATAATTATACATGCATGCGTGGCATGTGTGTCAATTAAAATGTATATAAATATACATGCATGCGTGGCGTGTGTGTTAATTAAAATACATATAATTATGCATGCGTGCGTGGCGTGTGTGTCAAGTAAAATATATATAATTATAAATGCGCCCGTGGTGTGTGTGTCAATTAAATATATACAATTATGCATGCGTGCGTGACGTGTGTGTCAATTAAAATATATATAATTATGCATGCATGCGTGATGTGTGTGTCAATTAAAATAAATGTAATTATAAATGCGTCCGTGGTGTGTGTGTCAATTAAAATATATATAATTATACATGCGTGCGTGGCGTGTGTGTCAATTAAAATATATATAATTATACATACGTACGTGGCGTGTGTGTCAATTAAAATATATATATTTATGCAAGCGTGCGTGGCGTGTGTGTCAATTAAAATATACATAATTATGCATGCCTGCGTGGCGTGTGTGTCAAGTAAAATATATATAATTATACATGCGTGCGTGGCGTGTGTGTCAATTAAAATATATATAATTATGCATGCGTACGGGGCATGTGTGTCAATTAAATCATATATAAATATACATGCGTGCGTAGGGTGTGTATCAATTAAAATATATATAATTATACATGCGTGCGTGGTGTGTGTGTAAATTAAAATATATATAATTATACATGCGTGCGTAGCACATCAATCTGGACATGCACATAAGGGAATTATTCTCTAAGATTTGGACTAAACCTGAGATAAGGACATATAATCTAACATTGTGCTGTAATCTATAGTAAATGTGTAAAATTTATATAATTTTTATTACAATGAATGTTAGTAGTAAGATGAGTACATCCTGGCCCTGACACTACCGTCAGAGTACATTTTGGGCCCTGACACTACCGTCCAGTTTTTTTTCAGCAGGGGCCCAGGATATACGCTGACGGTAGTGTCAGGGCTCAGGATGTACTCATCTTACTACTACAATTCATTCCAAACAACGTTTACTAAGGGTTTTTTTAGATAAAAAAATACAAAAAATAAAAATAAAAATAATAAAAAGTTACTAAATAAACTTTTCACAACGATTTAGTTTATAACTATTATTTTGTTTTAAAGCTATAAAGAACTATTCATCATCACAAATTTCACTGAACAGACGAGATTGATTTTCTTTCTATTTTAATCCACAAAGTTAAAACCATTAAAGTTTTAAATCATTAAACCTTTAACATTTAAATCCTTAAGGTTTTAAAACTATGTAATATGCCAACAGCTAACTTCAGGTTGAGAAAGCAAAAACATTAATTTAGGTTATTTCATTTTCTTAAATCTTATATAAAGTTTGGTTCAGAGATTATCTCTGTAAAATTTCAAATTAGAATGTCAGATTTATTTCCAAATTACATAAGTTGTTTATTTATACAAATTATAGCTTTAGTGAAATACATTTGTTGTAAAGAAAATACGTTTTTGGATGTTGCAAAGCTCAAAACAATATTCATAAGTTTATTGATTTTTGTAGTTTTTTTCATATGGTTGACATTTCAACATTGATGTAATGATAAAGATAATAATAATAGTAACACTAATGATAATTATAACGTCAATATTATTAATAATAGAAATAGCAATATTGATGATAGAAATAACCATCACCATTACTATTATTATAGTAATAATGAAATAATGTTAGTAAGAATACTCATAAAAATACAAATAATATTCTCAAAACATTATATAGAAATTTTCATCAATAATATAAATATCATCATCCCCATCATTAGTGTTGGTATTATTCAGTACAGTAATAACATTTGAGATCTGTTTTTTTTGAGTGTGTGTTTTGGAATTGTGTCATTGTTGTTGCTGTTGTCTTTGTTTTTGTCCCGACCAAGTTTTTTGTTATTAACTTCAGTGCAATCTTTATTTAGAATAAGATACAAAGCTTTCAATTATAATAATTCTTCATTAAAATTTGTATTCTTAAATATTATAGTTTATCAATAGTAGCTTTTAAGGTGTTTTTTCAATTGAAAACTCAATTTTTTATTTTTCATTTCACAGAAATGTTTACTTAGAATAAAATTAACAAATATATATTTTCAACCTTTTTTAATAAATCAACTTTTTAGGCTAACTTACATTTTAAGAAGTGTTAGACGTGTTTGTTTAGAAGGTTAATCAAAAATAAAATTAAACTTATAACTTGAAATAACAGTTTCTAAATCTCTTTTTTTTTCATTTTACATGAATGTTTACTTAGAATAAAATAAAGAACTATACACTTTCAACAACTTCTACTAAATAAACTGTTTACACAGACTTATATTGTTTTTGAATAATAACTATTATTGGAAGTAAAATGTTTACAGTTAACCAAAATAAAAACTTGCTGATGGGTGATATATACATTTCTTTTATTTGCGTTTTTGATTTAAAACAATGATCTTAAAATTAAATAAGGAGCTATTAATTCTGAACAATATTTTTATTATAGTTTTTTCAAGTAATAGCTTTTTATGTGTTTTTAAATTTTACATCGTTTTTTATTTCATTTTACAGGAATGTTTACTTGGAATGAAATGGGATTACATATTCCCACCAACCTTTTACTAAATAAACTTTTCACAAATTTAATTTTGATAGTTAAATTAAATATTTCCAAATTTAGTTATGATAATTATATTAAATGTTTACAAATTTAAATAATTATAACTAAATAAAAGTTTTGCAAATTTAATTCTGATAATAAAATTAAATGTTTTAAATATGATAATTAAATTAAATAATTAGAATTAAAACCCAACATTTTATTCTAAACAAACATGATTTAGCTCTTAAGTCAATAACAAAATCTTTAACCGAAGGATGAAAACAACAACAACAACAACAACAACAACAACAACAACAACAGCAACAACACCAACACCAACACCAACAACAACAACAACAACAACAACAACACCAACAACAACAACAACAACAACACCAACAACAACAACAACAACAACAACAACAACAACAACAACAACATAAACAAAACAACAACAACAACAACAACAACAACAACAACAACAACCAACAACAACAACTAAATCTTTAGCTAAAAAGTTAAATATGTTTTAATTGTAATAAAGAATATACATTTTACAAACATCTTTGTTATCGACTTCCCTTGTGTGCACAAATTCGGTTTTTGCAAACAAATAAAACTATTAAAACCACAAAAATAGTTTTATATTTCCTTGTGAAAATCTAGTTTTTACTGACCCTATGTTTTATTAAATTATGTTCTTCATTAGAACTTTTATTGCATGATACAATATTGTCATAAAAACTAAAACACTTTGAATTTGTATTAAAAACAACCTTTAATGCTTCTTAAAGTAACAAATAAATTTTCAGCTTAGCTTAAAACATAATAAATGATACATTTTACTATAATATTATTCTTTAAGAAAAATAACAATAAGTTATTCTATTGCCGATGAAGTGGTAGTAGTACTGTTAATACCATTAATAGTAATACTGAGAATATATAATGTTGTTAATACCAGTAATAGTAACAGTAACAACAGAATCAATAGTATTGAGAATCATAATAATGATAGTAATGTTAATAATGATAATAAAAGCAATAATCATAATAATAATAACAAGAACAATACTTATAATAGAAGTGTTAGTAGTAGTGTTAGTATTAATAGTTGTATTAGTTGTAGTAATAACAAATGTATTGGTCTTACTATACAGTCCAATGAGTAAGATGCAAGTTAGATAATTTGATAATTAAAAAAATAAAGAAGATTGAAAAATTATTTTGCTGAATCTGTACAGTTGGTATTCGTATTTTCGTTTTACTAGTTTAAACTAGATTGTATCAAGTAACAGTTTTGCTTAACTGTACCATGTTTATTTTTTGTATTTGTTTGTCGTGATGTTTGTTTAATAAATTTTAAACATTTATTGACTACAATGTACAATCGCCTAAGAAATATGAGTCCTCGTCAACTGAAAAATTATTTGGAATGTACAGCTTTAAATTAATCAATCAGTTTTATGAATTAAACCTTTATATTTTTTTCTTCCTTATTTATTTTTTATGTTATCGAACTAACAAAGTAATTCAAAACAGTATTTATCAATTTAAAACAACTCAAAACACTATCTTAAATAATTTAAAATCATATTTTTTAATTTAAAACAATTCTAAACAATATTTATTAATTATAATAAGTTAAAACAAAATTTAAAAATAATTTATAACAATATTTATTAATTCAAAACAATATTTTTTAATATGAAATGATTTAAAACAAAATTTAAAATAATTTATAACAATATTTATTAATTTAAAACAATTCAAAACAATGTTTATAAATGAAAAATGATTTAAAACAAAATTGAAAATAATTTATAGCAATGTTTATTAATTTAAAACAATTCAAAACAATATTTATTAATTAGAAATAATTTTTAAAAATAAATTCAAAATAATTTATAACAATATTTATTAATTTAAAACATTTCAAAACAATATTTATTAATTAGAAACATTTTTAAAAATATTTAAAATAATTTAAAACAATATATATTGCTTAAAAATAATTTAAAACAATATAAATTAATTTAAATTAGTTTAGAACAATATTTAAAATAATTTAAAACAATATTTAAAGTAATTTAAAACAATATATATTGATTTAAAATAATTTACAACCATATACATATTAATTTAAATGAGTTTAAAACAACATTTAAAATAATTTAAAACAACATTTAAAGTATTTTAAAACAATATATATTGATTTAAAATAATTTACAACCATATATATATTAATTTAAATTAGTTTAAAACAACATTTAAAATAATTTAAAACAATATTTAAAGTAATTTAAAACATTATATATTGATTTAAAGTAATTTAAAACATTATATATTGATTTAAACTAATTTACAACCATATACATATTAATTTAAATGAGTTTAAAACAACATTTAAAATAATTTAAAACAATATTTAAAGTATTTTAAAACAATATATATTGATTTAAAATAATTTACAACCATACATATTAATTTAAATTAGTTTAAAACAACGTTTAAAATAATTTAAAACAATATTTAAAGTATTGTAAAACAATATATATTGATTTAAAATAATTTACAGCGATACATATTAATTTAAATTAGTTTAAAACAACGTTTAAAATAATTTAAAGCAAATTAACTTAAAACATTTTATTTGCATAGTTCTTCAGTTGAAGAACTTTTATTTGTTGAGTGGCAATACTTACCAGTGGAGAGATGTGTTGAAAAACATTTATAAAAAATTTAATCTATATACTACTCCAGTATATAATTTAATTATACAATTAACATAATATAATTATTTAAAATACTACATATAGTACTACAATAATAATAATAATAATTATATAAATAATAATAATTATATAAATAATAATAATAATATAAATATTATTATTATTATACATAATGTAATTATGTAGCTAATATAGGCTAATATCAAGAGTGGTCGGTGGTATAACTATGCAGTCAGCGCGCGTTGGAAACAACGCTTCTCATCTGTTGAAAAGTTAAGGAACATTGGGTCTGGTAATTACTTGGGTAATTATACGGGTGGTTACTTGGGTGGATACTTGGGTGGTTACTTGGGTGATTACCTGGGTAATTACATGAGTGGTTACTTGGGTGGATACTTGGGTGCTTACTTGGGAGGTTATTTGGATGATTACTTCGGTGATTACTTGGGTGGAGTTTTCCTTAGAACACCCAGACGCTGCTTTGTCCCTGAGCCTGGCTCGTTGGGATAATAAAGTTAAGAATTTCCATTCCCATAAAATAAAACAGGAGGCACAAAAATTTAAAATGATTGAAATGTGGATTTATTTCATATTAAATAAAGAAAAGCAAAACGATAAATATACATATGAGTCTATGACGAATTTGTCTCTCAGACTTAAACTTTTACTAACTTAATGGTATGTAACCTTCTTAAGTTTATTACTGTGTGATAAAAAATAAAAATATGAGTAATAAAATTAAATAATTAATTCATGCTCTCATATAAAGGATACAAATTTAAATGTAATTGTATTTTTAAAACTTTTCATTCCTAAGGCCTTAAGGGTTAAGCTATAAATTGTTTCTGTGAAAATCTGTTTTGTGGGTACACATAGAGGCCTAAATAAGATCAGTGGTCTCAAAACAACCTCTCGCGCTAGTGCTCAATTTCAGAATGAAAAGAATGAAAAATAGATTCTAAACACTCCAGTTCAACTTAAATTTGCCCTCTTTATTATATTTACTCCAGATTACGTTGGAACTCTTTATTATATTTTCCTCCAAATTATATTGAAGCTCTTTATTATATTTTCCTCCAAATTACATTGGAACTCTTTATTATATTGGAACTCTTTATTATATTTTTGTCTAAATTACATTGGAACTCTTTATTATATTTTCGTCCAAATTACAGTGAAAGTCTTTATTATATTTTTGTCTAAATTACATTGGAACTCTTTATTATATTTTTGTCTAAATTACATTGGAACTCTTTATTATATTTTCGTCCAAATTACATTGGAACTCTTTATTATATTTTTGTCCAAATTAAATTGGAACTCTTTATTATATTTTTGTCTAAATTACATTGGAACTCTTTATTATATTTTCGTCTAAATTACATTGGAACTCTTTATTATATTTTTGTCTAAATTACATTGGAACTCTTTATTATATTTTCGTGCAAATTACATTGGAACTCTTTATTATATTTTTGTCTAAATTACATTGGAACGCTCCCAATTCCCCCGAGGATTAATAATTTTTCTGTATATCTTATGCCCATATAAGGAGCCAAGTGTGTGTTCATACAAAAACTCAAACCAATTGATTGCTTCGTTCTTGAGGACTAATGTCACAGACATTCATACTCATATTATTACGTTATCAACTTTTTTATAAGCCTGTCGAAAAAATATATAAAAGTTTACAATTATTATAACTAATTTAATGTCACAATTTTATTGACATGCATTCAAGCTAATTCAGGGAAACTATTTTGCTTATTATTATTGAAGTAATTTTAGACGAATTAAATCTCTTTTCACGTGTTCTCGCATGTGCGTCTTAATTCACAACGTTTCCTACACATGTTCTAAAATTACAAAACATAAAACATAAACATAAACATGTTTACACACAAACATAAACATTTTTACACATAAACATGTTTACACATATACATATAAACATGTACATATTTCCACATAGAAAGTCACATGAACATGCTTATACATAAACATTGAAACATGAATTAACACTTCAATCAAATCAAAAATTGTCAATAAAACTATCTTTTGCTCACATTTTTGGTGTTAAGCAGTTATTATTTAAGATGTTTTTTTTTGTGTAGTTTATAATTTAGCATTTTTACTTTTTATGTTAGAGAAACATTTTTAACTAAGTCTTAGATTTTATTTTTGTTTACTTTGATGAATAGCTTAAGATTATTTTTTAATATTTTGTTATAGATTTTCTTTTGTTCTTTTTATGAATAGCTTAAGATTATTTTTTAGTATTTTATTATAGATTTTACTTTTGTTTTCTTTGATGAATAGCTTAAGATTATTTTTTAATATTTTATTATAGATTTTACTTTTATTTTCTTTGATGAATACCTTCAGATTATTTTTTAATATTTTATTGTAAATATTAAATTTTTTTTATGAATAGCTTCAGATTATTTTTCAATATTTTATTATAGATTTTACTTTTGTTTTCTTTGATGAATAGCTCCAGATTATTTTTTAATATTTTATTATAGATTTACTTTTGTTTTCTTTGATAGATAGCTTCAGATTATTTTTCAATATTTCATTATAGATTTATTTTTGTTTTCTTTGATAGATAGCTTCAGATTATTTTTTAATATTATATTATAGATTTTACTTTTGTTTTCTTTGATGAATAGCTTCAGATTATTTTTTAATATTTTATTATAGATTTACTTTTGTTTTCTTTAATGAATAGATTCAGATTATTTTTTAATATTTTATTGTAGATTTTTACTTTCTTTTTTTTTGATGAATAGCTTAAGATTATTTTTTAATATTTTACTTCTGCTTTCTTTGATGAATAGGTTCAGATTGTTTTTTAATATTTTATTATAGATTTTTATGAATAATCTTCCACGAATATTAACAATTTACTAAATAAATTGTTAAAGAAAATCATCATAATTATATTTTTATAAAATATATTTTATGAAAAAATGTTTTACGTTTCCAGTGGTAAGAAACCTTGCATCATTTCCCAAACAATTAATGTATTAAATATTTTTAATATTGGGGGGGTGGGGGGAATAAGTTGTTTTGTAATTTGGTGCAAGCGTTTTACGTTCACCAATCTTATCATTACACCTACATCATTCACTCTTTACGGCCTATTGGGACGAAAAAAGGACGTTTAATAAGAATTTTTTTCATTGTATCGTACTGTATTGCAGAGCTAGGGAATATATTTATTTAGGGTTTATAACATTGCACTGAAATGTTTTGATTTCCCATTTTTAGGTTGCATCAAATTTTATCTCCAGCTTGGATATTTCCAGCTGTTTCCCTGCCTTCTCTATTGTCTACTGACTGAATAGATCGCAATAATATAAATGCTAATTAAGCCTGATTTTGCCAAACTCATGATGCTGCTTGTCTGTATATGTCACAGACTCACTCTTTGATCTACTCATTTTTAGTCCTCTTGGTTCCTCTCATCTTATGTGTGCTCAACTCCTGTCTTAATCTCACTCACCTGAACATCATCATAGCTCAATGTTAAAAAAGAAGGATTCAGTGCAGAACCCTGATGTAGTCCCACCTCAACTCCTGAGCTATCCGTCATTCATGTCTTGACCTTCCTAAATATTTCTGTTATCAATATCACATATTTTCTATATCTCCCTCACTCTCATACATATCCACAGTTCCTGTCTCAGTGTTCTATCATATGCCTGTTTTATATCTATAAACACCACATGTGGATATCTCTTTCTCTATTCTCAGTCTCTCGTTTTGTATTCTCTTCCATGCCTTCAAGGTTTAAACAATAATTGAAAAGAATAACAACTATTTGTGAAGTAAAAATAAAAAACAGAATTAATTACAAAAATAAACATTATCAGCAAATGGTTCATGCAAAAGCGACATTTGGCATTATTTCATACACCTGTAAGAACACAGGTGTTGATTGTTCTGTTTTACAGGCATAACGTTCAAATATAATTTTAGAATAATTACAGTGACTTTCAAATGTAACACTTTTTAATGTATACTATTCTTAGATGGCACGTACAGAGAGTTATCTACAATCTTGTTAAATTGATATATAATTAAACATGTCAATGACATAAGGCATATCAATTTTACTCTAATTTAAACTTTTAAAACTAAAATTATTTTAATTGTTTACACTTAATAAAATTTTTGTTAACAAACGTTTTGTTATAACCAATCGTATCTTCAAATAAAATTTTGCTTTTTCACAAGCTTTTACAACAACACTTTAAATCTTATAAATCTTATCTCTTCTATAAAGTATTTGTCGGCCCAGTCTTAAGGGGTTAATGTTTTCTCAATGTGTCAGACTGTTGCCATGCACTTTGGGATTGTTTTGCTTTTTAATCCTTTAACACAAAATACAAGTTGCCATAAAGTCTAGAATACATTCAACTTTGTATTGAAAATATCATTTAATTGGTTAGAATTTTAGTGGGCTAGACAACAAAAGCTGCTGACCAAATTACTTTGTTGAAATGCTAAGCAGACAAATAATTTTAACTTTCATTCTTTTTTTATTTGTTAAATTGTTACATAAATTATTTTAACTGTTGGTCATGGTTCGGCCACCTTGTGTTTGACAATACTTGGATGGGCGACCTCTTTAGCTGGAACGTTGCATACACTGAAAACAATTGTCTAACTTGTATGGCCAAGATAGGTAAAATTGACATAATACAATTGACTAAACCAATGTGATATGATTGTGATTGAATTACAAGAATGTTGGTTAAATCAACAAAAAAGTATGCATTGTTAATAAAGTTTAGTTAATTTTATGATGCCTATTTTGACTATAGTAAATATAAAAGCTAATCAAGTGTTTCAGTCTAATATTGAAAACTGGGCAATGAATATGTCTTGTAACTATTACTTGGCCCATTGAGTGTATTGAGGTTTTGTTTAAATTTAAAAAATATTTATTCACACAAATGTTTTTAACAAACTAAATAAATTATATGAAGGCAAAATCACCTTTACATTAGTTTTTATACAATTTTAAATAGCAAACAAATTAATAATAAATTGTTAAAATACATAAACCCCAAGGAAATATTGAACAATATATTTATCAATTTAAGTATGAAACATCGATAACAATAATAATAACAAAAATGATAAAGTTTTTTTCGCGCTTTCGTCTGTCATCAAAGTTAAGCCACGTCTGGTCTGAGCAACAGATTAGTGAGTAGACTCTACGTCACGACAGGCGATGTTGAGATTTAAACATGATTGCAACTTTATTAGTATCGGTTCAGTCAATGCATTTGCTTTGCATCCATAGCCAGCACCATTGAGATTCAAACCAAAAAATAAAAGATCAAAGATCTAAAAATGCAATAAAGAATCGAACGAACGACCCTCGTTTAAAAGTAAACACTCTCCACCACACCACTGAAGCGTGTAAATATAATGAATAATGAATAATTAGAGTTAATTATTATAATGTAATAAAAAACGACATAAATGTAATCATTATTTTGTTAAGTAACATAAATTGTTTAATTTTTCTGTACTTTTTTATTTATTTTAAGATCTGTGTCATTGTTTCATTCTTTTCACACTATTAATGACGTTATTATTGGTCCGTGTTGTTGATAATAATCTGAAAAGTAATAGTAATTTTGATGTTAAGATTATCATTGAAATTGGTAATAGTAGCTGGTACTACTAGGTTTGTTATTGTTATTATTAGTATAGTTATCGTTATTACTATTATTGTTATTATTAATACTATTACTGTATAATTTCTGTATAATACCGTACAATTAGTATTACAATTACAAGTAAAACAAGTATTACTACTACAATTACTACAATTACTAAAATTACTACTACAATTAATACAACTACTATTACTATAATTACTACAATCACTACAACTACTTCCACTAAAACTACTACTATTACAATTACTACTACTACAATTACTATAACTACTACTACTAATAAAATTACCACTACTACAATTATTACAACTACTACTAATAAAATTACTACAACTACTAATACTACAATTACTACAACTAATACTACTAAAATTACTAAAATCAACATCCATCAACAATAATAAGAAAGATAATAACAGTCTAAAAGAGTGATAAAACCAAATAATTACACATCGGATTATATTTTACAACGGATGATTTGAATGAAGTAATTTCTTGTTACAAAAAGTGAAGAAAGAATCCCAAGACAAATAAATTTGCTTTCCTATCAAATTATTCGGTTGAATCTTTTTTTTATTTATATTTTGTTTTTTGTTTGTTAAGCAACACAGAAGTATTGCAAGGTGTTATAAATTATTATGAAGTAGTGTAAAGTATTGTAGAACATTAAATAAATAACAACATCTATATTAATAATATATATAATTAGCAAAGTGTTATAATTATTTTAAATATCGTAAATACATGTTTGAATTCTTATTTATTATTTAATAAAATGATCTTACAATTTCCACATTTATTGTAAACTACAACAAAATGTTTGATTTTATGTTTTTGACTCTGGTCTAGTCCAAATCTTAGATAATAATTCTTCTATGTGTATTTCTAGATTAATGTGAGCAAACATTATTTTTTAAAACCTCAATTGAGACGAATACCACGGAAAGACAACACCTACATATATAGAACTTTCGCCTACAAAAATGATAAAATTGAAACTATAATGAACAGATAGATTAAGTAGTAAAAAGTTATCTTTACATTACATGAAACATATAATTATAAAAAATTAAAATTAAAAATAAAAAAGAAAAAAGAAACTAAAAACAGAAATACAAAAATTGAAATATTAAAAATTTCATTTGATAAGATGGGAAAATATTTTCATGGTCACATTCGGGCGTTCAGAGGCGTGATATCAAACATCTTTTTATCTGAATTAAATTCCAACTTGTGAATTGACACATGATTTCGTTGATAAAAATACCACGTTATGATGTTGACTATGTAATTGTCATGTATCTGTATTGCTGTTACTGCTTTGAAATACATTTTTATGTATAGTTTGGTTTTCATAAATTGACACTTTATTGCATTGATAAAAAGTATTTTCATTATTTTTCAAGATCTTTAGCTAACTTTCTATATTTTTCATATTCAACTTAATTTTTTTCTTTGAATTATGGCAATGAT
>JARUHE010258588.1:0-12972 GCA_031471125.1 Archaeomysis grebnitzkii | reverse complement strand
TTTCTATACATCTATATATATATAATTAGGTAGCAAAAAATAAGTTAATTAAATATAGATTATATTCAATTAGAAAATGGACGTATGTAGCACATACATCTATTTTTAAATGAATTTGCTTGTTAATTCAGCAGAAAAAAGACCTTGTACTCTTGTGTAATCTTAAAGTACACCAGTGTAGGCCAAATGTACCCGAAGACCACTTTTCCACTATATATATATTCAAAAAATAGTTTTTCTTCAATCATAGGGTCTAGATGTTCTATCCCCAAGGAAATAAGTGTAATTATTTGAAAAATATAATTTTAAAATATTCAATCAGGTATAAAAATAAGATAGAAAAACTCGTAATGAATTACTGTATGTTTAATATCAACCTAACCTAATCTAACATAACATAACATAACATAACACAACACAACCCAACCTAACCTAACCTAACCTAACCAACAAAACATTTAAAAACAATTTAAAAATGTAAACTTGCATAAAATTTAGTTGTTGATGTCTTTATTACTTGGGTTATAGTATACAGCCAATACCTTCTCATTTATATTTATTTTTTCTAACATTGTTGGCTATTAAGATGAAGTCGTCGCTGTAGATTCATACAAATGTTTGGAAAACATAATCATTTTAAGATAATGAAAGGATAGAATTCAAATTTTAATATTCATTTTTTTATGAATTTTCTAAACAATTTTCATGAAAATGAAAAAAAATCCAGAATGATACGACGATCGATTGGCATAAACATGAATGAACTTTATTTGCCGAAAAATATGAAATTTCGACGAATATTCAATAAAATATTTTTGGAAATTCGACGAAATCGAGAGAATCGTTGACGTAGAATCAGTTTTGATTCGACTCGTCATTTAACAGATAATTCGGTAAAATTTGCCCCAATTAAGTGGTTTAACTAAGCGTGAAGATTCCTATTATCACAACGCTGTTCCATTCACTACGTCGTGTGCAAATACATGTACAATGTATACTTTATACATAATGTGTGTGTGTATACTTTATACATAATGTGTGTGTGTATACTTTATACATTCACTGTATGTTTATGTGTATGTATAGTACAATGTATACTCTATACATAATGTGTGTGTGTATACTTTATACATTCAGTGTATGTTTATGTGTATGTACAGTACAATGTATACGTTATACATAATGTGTGTGTGTATACTTTATACATTCAGTGTATGTTTATGTGTATGTACAGTACAATTTATACCTTGTACATACTGTGTGTATGTATACTTTATACATTCACTGTATGTGTATGTGTATGTATAGTACAATGTATACCTTATACATACTGTGTATACTGTATATGTATGTGTATGTGCATGTATAGTACAAATTGATAAACCTATATACTTTATATATCAAGCCAAGTCATTTGTGTGTGTGGGCGTGTGTGTATGTATTCGTACGTGTGTTTGTGTGTGTGTGCGTGTGTATATGCGTGTGCGTGCGTGTGTGTGCGCGTGTGTGTTTGTGATTTCATGCTGGAACAATGCAAGCTATTTAAAACTGTGTTTCTTGTATGAAAGAAGAAGTTTGGTGGGATCGAGACACAAACAAAACACAAAAAAAGTGAAACGATTTAACAAATTTATAAATTGTTTTTACATAATGTTTAAAGCTAAATGTAAATTGGGTTATAATTGAGCACAATTCATTTTGTGTGTGTGTGTGTATGTTTTTGAGTGGGCGCGCGGATCTGATAAGCATTTGTTTGAATATAATTAGATTAGAGAATTCCATTGAAGTAATTGTATATTAAAACATTCATAAATGTTTTATTTAACCAGACATTCGATTTAATTTTCTGTTCAAAACATTCGGTAGTTATTGTTTCTGACATTATCATTATTTAGATATAATATTTTTTATTACATCAATTATTATTACTACTTATTTCAATAGTAATATTGAAACAATGGATATTATTACTATACTTGTACATTTGTAACTTATGTTTTTTGCGTCCCACTATTCTAGATTTACTTTAAAATCTACGTGTTAGTTACTATTCCCCGTTTTGCATACACTGAAGACATTTGACTAATTTTATGTCTAAAATAGCCAAAATTGACATCATCAAATTGATTAACCTTTTTTGTTGTTTTAATTAACTTTCTTATGATCCAACCATAAAAGTTATTCAAATGTTTTTAGTGTATACAATTGATAGAAAATTTCATTAAAGTTTTGCTCATTATTTATTAAGGTTATATAAAACTTTAAAAAATATTTTTAGTTAAACGTTATTAATCAAAGGAATGAAACATATTTTCAAACCTTCATAAAATCAAAAAACCAATAACAATTATGGAATCATTTTAATCTGACATAACAACTTTAAAACCTCAAAATTTTCATAAACTTTTCTAAAGCTTTGGACCTCAACGAAAAGGCTTCAATCCACAGATAACTTATCTGTTTTATCTAAAAAATGAACGAAGTGTAGCCAAAGCTCTATACATAGTATTTTTATAGTTTAAAAGTTTGAGTTTTACAGCTAAAGTACAAATAAAAAATATATGTTCAGTGGAATTTTGTAAATTAATATATATTTATTTATACAAATACATAACACAATTTAATTAGTTTTAATTATTTGAAACAGCTACTGTAAAAATACATAAACCAATGTAATTGTTTTGACTTATTTAAAAACTATAAGAAAATATAAACAAATTTAGTTGTTTTGAATTACTTATTATAACTGTACTAAAAGTTTAAAAAATTATTGATAAAACAATTTTTGAAAAATGACAAAAATAAATATCACAAGTTGAGAAATCACCGAAAATATTTAATCTATCGAATGTAAAGTAAAAAATAAAAGCTTAAATGTTGGACAAATTAAAACTGTTTGTGAACAAAGTTTTTCAACTAAAAACATTTAATGTTATGTCTAAAAAAATCTTTCAAAAAACTACTGTACATTAATCTCCAAAAAAATTACAGAACACTTATTTAATTATAAAACAATTGAAGTAAAATTTATTTATTGTTTAAATTTATAAATATAAATAAGCTTAAAAGATCACTATGTCGCCAAACAGTTAATTGTAGACTTGTGCAAATGTTGGAGTGTTAAAAGAACGATAAGTTATATTTTATTTATTTTTTAAATTAAAAAAATCGCTTTGTAGTCAAGCAGTTAATTGTAGACTTGGTAAATGTTGGAGTGTTAAGTTATATTTTTGGTTAATGGAAAGAATTGTTTGATTACAGTCTTTAATATTTTTATGTCAAATACCAAACATTTAAACATTTCAAACAGCGCTTCTGGAATGTTAAGAGATTTATTATTATTATTATTATTGTTTTTATAATGTTACAAGATTTATTATTATTAATATTGTTTTTATCATTATGTTAAAAGATTTATTTTTATTTTTATAATGAAAACATTGTTTATGTTTGTTTGTTTTTTGCTTCATTGTTTTTAACAAATATTATTTGTTTGACTTTTTTCATTATTCTTTTGAAATATACAAAGGCTCCAACAAACATTTAAATTAAATAAAATAAAATAAATAAAATAAAATAAAATAAAATAAATTAAATTAAATACAATAAATTAGATTAAAATAAATTAAATTAAATTAAGTTAAATTAAATAAATTAAATTAAATACAATAAATTAGATTAATTTAAATGAAATTAAATGAAATTAAATTAAATACAAACAATGAAATTAAATTAAATTAATTTAAATACAATAAATTAGATTAAATTAAATTAAATAAATTAAATTAAATTAAATTGAATACACTAACACGGTGAAATTCGCATATCAAAATATATTTATTATTTTGTTTAAAAATTAATAATACATTTATGAAAATATTTTTTAATATTTATAATGTAAGAAAAACTTTGTTTTGTTTAGGTTGGCATAAGTTATTATTTTGGCGAAAAAAATAGTTTCATGTAAGCAAAACAACCATGATTGGAAATTTTTCTTCTTCTTTTTTAATGCAAAATTTAAGCTTGATTGGAAATTTTAAGAATATTCAATAGACTTTGTGAAAATACTTTTTTAAATATAAATTTAATTTATATTAAACAAATTAAAATGATGGTTTCCAGTATTAGTTTTGTGATGCTACCACAAATATTGTATGTTTTATGAAGCGATAGCAAAGACTATCAAATAATATCAAGGTATAGCAAATGATAGCAGAGGATAGCGAAAGATAGCCAAGGATAGAAAAGAAAAGCAAAGTATAGGCGAGTTCTTGTAGGTTAATTTAAGTCGTAAAGCAAAACCTTGACAAACATTGGTGTGTTGAATCATATACGATGTTTTATTTATTTTTGCTCGTCATATTTTTTGTGAAGTTTCATTTTATTTACTCAGGCCAGAAAAACAAAAAATAATTGTGATTGTGACAAATTTAAATTTATCAAATTAAAAACCAAATAATTGGTTTAAATATAAAAAATATTGCTACAGTTTTCGTCATTCCATGCAGCGTTTAATTTGTATCTGAAACATGGGTTATGTCTATGGTTATTCCTCATTTGAGCTTCGTTCCAAAATGTCAGTTCTTCAGTGCTGTCTCCATGATTCATTAGATTCTGCATTCATTGAAACGGGTGGATATCACACTATTGGTATGATTGTTTTTGTTGTCATTTCCTTAATCCTTTTCAAGTTGTTTATTTTACTTTACTTTCACTTGTATGTTTTGTCCTGATATGGAGATTTCAAGATTCGTTTTTACATCGATTATTATTTACTTGTTTGCTTTTCTTAGCCATACATATGATTGTAAACTTTCAATTGCTTGTTCATAGATTTCTTTTCTCTTACTGTTTTTGTTTTGTTATTTCCGCGGAGTTGTGAGGACTGTGAACAATGCAACTAATTGCAAAGCGAATCTGTTTTTCTTGAATTGATATTTCTTTGCATTGTACTTGTTGTTTTGCTCAATAAATCTCACCAGTGTTGTACGTATCTTTTTCTAGTACAATTGTTGGTAATCTAGTAGTGAAATTGGTTTTAGTTTAGTGTTAAAATATAATTTTTCCTTCTATAAACCTACCCATAAAAATATCCTTCACATCCTTCATGTGCAGCACGGCCTTCATTGTTTTTTCGCCGATGCTGCTAAGGTTTTGTACCTTTTGGTTGGTGGTTGCAGTTCTTGCAGGATCACCTCTTCTTTAAGTCCGCCTTTTGTTGAAGTCTTGCAGGATCTGTATTTCGATGAAGTGTAACTTTATCCATTTCTTCTATTATTGTTACACTTCTCGGCTAAATGCATTTTGTACTAAGGGTGTTGTCTTCAAGGTGTTGCGCTAGTTCTCTGAAAGTTTGTTTTCTTTTCATGGGGTTTCGTAGATCCTGTATCTGTTTTCATCTTTTATGTATTTTGCTTTTTATGTGTCACTTCAATGTATCTTTTTATTTTAATCCAGAAATCTTCCACTGATTTAATATCCGCTTTTACTCCTTCTATCAGTTGTCCTTATTTTCTCCTTCTTTTATCTTCGGTGGGTTTTTTGTACATGGGGCATGGTGACTTTTGAACTTTGTAGTGAGTTGCATCTTTTACTCTTTTTATGAAGATTTCGTGCGTTCCGTCACTCCCTTCTTTTGTTTTTTTATCTCCATTGATGTTCCCTTAAGTTGTGTTAGTTTGGCTTGGTAAAGTTGCCAGTCTGCTTTGTTATGTTTGTTCTTGTTTGTCATGGAACTGTATAGATGAACGTGACATTGTAGGACATATACTGTAGTTATATGGTTGCTTGATTTGTGAAAGGTATGTTGATGGATTGTGGATATATATGTTGAAGATTACATCCGTTGGTAAAGAAACAAATGATGGAACAAAAACCAATGAAGAATCATGGTTTCTTCCATCAGCCAAAGATGCTGGCACAAGTGTAGCCCTCACTGAAAACATTTGACTAATTTTTATGTCTAAGATAGTTAAAATTTACATAATCAAGTTGACCAACCTTTGTTAACAGTGCGCACTTTTTTGTTGATTGAATTGATTGCCAGCAGAAACAATGATTACTCACATAAATCGTTTTCGAGGTGGGTGGAACAACTCGAGAAGAATCCTCGCATATTTAAAAGGCAAAATCGGTCAGTCAATAGTGACTAGTGAGACCGGGAATAGTTTACGAACTAGATGCAGCCACTCAAAAAAACTGACTTTGCTCCTCAAATTGTTGTCGGGGCCAAAACACGTATAAATATAAACATATGTACTATTGGGTAAATATGGTTTTAACATTGCACTTTTCGAAATCTAGCCACTTTTAAAAATGTGGGGTATTTCTTTGTTTACTAGCAACACAAGTCCAACTCATTTCACGTTCGTATGGGAAATGCTGAGAAAACAATTCCCGTCCAGCACACAACTGCCAAAAAAGAAGTGACAACGCTTCCAAGTAAGAAAAATGCAGGAATATGTAAATTTTAAATATTGCATTTAAATTGTAAACGATTTTGCACAAAATCGTATACAATACAATTTCAGCATATTAAACTATTTTATGACTCAATATGGGACTATTACAAATTTTTCAATCGAATTATTTTTTTTATTTTTAATATGAAAAACATTCATATTAACTATTGTTAAAAAGTGGTTAAGGTAACTATTGACTCTAACATTAATTTAAAGAAATCATCATACAAACAGAACAATAGTGAGTATACGAGTATCAAACAACAAAAGACAATATTAACAAATCTATCTATAAAAGGGTCATAATTAAGAGTGTCAATAATGTTGATAAACATTTGTCTGCAAGTAATAAATAACAAAGGAGATGAACAGAGCAAAAGGTGATAAATGGCAACGCGTAATATAAACACAATATAAAACCACTTAGTCCTTTATTAAATTTAAGGTGACAATAAAAAATCTTTTCATTCTCGCCTACTTTCGCGCAAAACAAATGAAGGTCGACAAACGTTCTAAAATCTAAGTGGCAGACCTGTTAACTTTCACCCCACACGTTCGCTCCCAATTGGCCTTCTATGCTTCCAACCACTTAGCCAAAAGAACTTTTTTGTGCACAAAGCGTTTTTAGCGAAAAATTAATTTGTTTGAATTAACAATCAATTAACAAGCCATTTATTTGATAAAACATTTTATAACAAATATCAAATATTACTCAAAATCATATTGAGATTTTGTGCAAAGTTTTTTCCAATGACATTATGCTTACTTCAGGGCCCGCTTTTCACAGCACAAAGTTGGCGGGAAACAAATTGAGTTATGGCGCCACTCTCGACTTATTTGCCACTCCGATGTCACCTTTGATGTTTGCGGAACTCTCGCCGAGAAAAGCCTTTGATGTGCTGCGCTGCGCCGATCCACAAATTCTCCTTCCCGCGCTTTTACTTTCCCTTCTGCTGCGCTTTTGTTTGCTCTCTCCATTTGGCGCGTTGTCATTTGCTTTCCTGCAGCACTCACACGTACTTATTTGTTGCAACTATCTTTTTATTGCAAAAAACATTTTGTTTTATTGCCAATTTGTTATTAGTTATTTATTGAAAACTAAAACTTATTTTGTTTTAGTGCAAACTAATTATTGCTTATTCATTTTAGAACAACAGTTATTTATTTGTATTGCAAACTGAACATTTTGTATTTATATATAAACAAATATTTATTTCATTTAATTGTAAACTAAAGATTATAAATTTGTTAAAAAACTTGTTTGTTAAAAATGTAAACATATAATCATTATTTTTCATCATTTGCTTCAGCTAATTATTATATTATTATTTGTTATTCATTTGTTGTAAAATATTTATTATTTATGTATTTAAAAAAGACACTGCTTATGTTCATTCCAAATTAATTTTTTCCTATAAATTTGCCATTCCTTAATTTTCATTATAAACTAATTAATCATTATTTATATTTTTATAAATGGTTATTATGATTTTTCATCAATTATTGTTTATTTACATTAATTTTTTGTTGATTATTATTCATTTATTTTAATTAAAATATTGATATTTATTTATTTATATTGCAACCCAATCGACATTTATTTGTTTATATATATTAACGTTTGTTTGTATTTATTTCAGATGAATTATTAATTTATATTTTATTTCATATTTATAGTTAATATTTATGTTTATTTAATTAATAATTATTCTTTGTTTGTTTATTTATAGTTAATATTCATGTTTATATAATTAATAATTATTCTTTATTTATTATAAACTTACATTTTTATATGAATTGAAAATTTATTATTATTCAAATACTACAACTTGGTCATTATTTAAGCAAACTAATCATTGTTTATTTTTTTTAAATATTCATTATTTATAATTATTATTACTAATTTATTAGTTATAAATTGCAGCCTAACTATCATTTATATATTTAAAACTAAACATTGTTTGCTCGCTATAAATCTTAACATTTATTTGTATTCCAAATAATATGTTTTATTTATTTTGATTGAAACACTAATTATTATGTATTTATCGAATACAAAATAAGTAATTATAGTATTGATGTTTAATGCCAACTAACTATTATTTATAAAGAAATTAGGTTTATTGATAAACAAACTATTACTTGAAACTAATTAACGTTTACATTTCTTATATATTAATTATTATCTAATTTTATTGAGACTAGATACACTTTCAAATTTGTTACATAAAAAAGTTAATTAAAAAATAACGACTAATCTTTAACCAAATAATTATAAAATAGATAAAATGAGTCTATTCTACAAATCTATAATATTTTTCAATAGTGCTCATATCTGCAAAGCTACAAAATAAATCTTATTTTCAATATATCTCATAAAATAATTAATAATAATAATAAATTAATAAATTATATGAATAATTATAAAAATATAAAGTCTATGAACAACAATAAATGAATAAACTACATGAATAATAGTTGAATAAACTCTATGAATGATAAAAAATGAATAAACTATGATTAACATTAGATGAATAAACTCTATGAATGATAAAAAATGAATAAACTCTATGAATAATGTTAAATGCATAAACTCTATTAATAATAATATATGAATAAACTCTATAAAAAACAATAAATGAATAAATTCTATAATGAATAATAATAAATGGATAAACTCTATGAATAATGATAAATGAATAAGCTCTATGAATAACAATACATTAATAAACTATATAGATAATAATAAATGAATAACTATATGAATAATAATCAAAAGATAAAGCCTATGAACTATAATAAATGAATAAACTATATGAATAATAATAAATGAATAAACTCTATTAATAATAATAAATGAATAAGGTCTATGAATAATATTAAATGCATAAACTCTATTAATAATAATAAATGAATAAACTCTATGAATAACAATAAATTAATAAACTCTATAAATAATAATAAATGAATAAATTATATGAATAATAATGAAAGAATAAACTCTACGAATAATAATAAATTAATAAATTCTATGAATATGAATATCAATAAATGAATAATAAAAAATTAATAAACTATATGAATAATAATAAATGAATAAATTCTATGAATATGAATAATAATAAATTAATAAACTCTATGAATAAGCAATATGAATAATAATAAATTAATAAACTCTATGAATATGAATATCAATAAATGAATAATAAAAAATTAATAAACCATATGAATAATAATAAATGAATAAATTCTATGAATATGAATAACAATAAATGAATAAACTCTATGAATAATAAAAAATGAATAAACTCTATGAATAATAATAAATGAATAAACTGTATGGAGAATAATAAATTAATAAACGCAATGAATAATGATGAATTAATAAACTATATGAATAACAATAAATAAATAAACTCTATGAATAATAAAAAATGAATAAACTCTATGAATAATTATAATGAATAAACTGTATGGAGAATAAAAAAAGAATAAACTCAATGAATAATGATAAATTAATAAACTAAATGAATAAACTCCATGAATAACAATAAATGAATAAACTCCATCAATAACATTAAATGAATAAACTCCATGAATAACAATAAATGAATAAACTCCATGAATAACAATAAATGAATAAACTCCATGAATAACAATAAACGAATAAACTCCATGAATGGCAATAATGAATAAACTCCATGAATAACAATAAATGAATAAACTCCATGAATAACAATAAATGAATAAACTCCATGAATGGCATTATAATATAAGAAGGTGTTGGATTCTATTTAATAGACATTCTATTATGATTAATTCCGCCCCTTTAATAATCGAATTAAGTGCTACTAAACACCAGTATTTATAGCAACAGCTTTCAATGCTTCAAATATTTCACAAAATAAATACCTTTTATTAATTATTAATAAATAAATTAATATATTTTGTTAATACATAATTGAATAAATAAATAAATACATTTTGTAAATACATTAATAAATAAACAAATAAATACATTTCATTAATAAATAAATGATCAAATGAATAAATACATTTTATTAATAAGTATATTGATAAATAAATAAATATATTTGAAAAATATAAAATATAAACAAAAGAATAAATAAATAAATATATTTGAAAAATATAAAATATAAACAAATGAATAAATAAATAAAGATATTTGAAAAATATAAAATATAAACAAATGAATAAATAAACAAATACTTTTTTTAATAAAGAAATGATTAAATAAGTAAACGCATTTTTTAATAAATATATGAAAATTAATAAATAAATAAATACATTTTATTAATAAATTATGAATAAATAATAAAATTCATTTTATCAATAAATTAATGAATATATAAAAATATAAAGTATATTTTATTAAAAAATAAATGAATAAATAAATAAATAAATTCATTTTTATTAATAAATGTTCAATAAATAGATAAATATATTTTATTTATAAATATATGAATAATAAATAAATAAATACATTTTATTAACAAATAAATGAATAAATAAATTCATATTTATTAATAAATGTTCAATAAATAGATAAATACATTTTATTTATAGATATATGAATGATAAATAAATAAATACGTTTTATTAATAAATAAATGATCAAGTTAAAAAATATATTTTATTAAATAAATGAATGAATAAATTCATTTTTATTAATAAATGTTCAATAAATAGATAAATACATTTTATTTATAAATATATGAATACTAAATAAATAAACACATTTTATTAATAAATATATGATTAAATAAACAAATACATTTCATTAATAAATAAATAAATACATTGTAGTATTAAATAAATAAATAAATTTCATTAAGAAGGAAGTGATTAAATAAACAAATATATTGCATTAATAAATAAATACATACAGTGTATTAATAAATATATGATTAAATAAATAAATAAATTTCATTAATAAAAAAGTGATTAAATGTATAAATACACTTTATTAATAAATAAATAAATAAATAAATGAAGAAATAAATAAATACATGTTATTAACAAATAAATAAACAAATATATTTCATTAATAAACATATGAATAAATTAATAAATAAATTTCATTAATAAGGAAATAATTAAATAAATAAACACATTTTATTAATAAATAAAACATTTCATTAATAAACATATAAATAAATAAAGAAATACATTTCATTAATAAGGAAATGATTAAATAAATAAATAAATACATTTTATTAATAAATAGATGAATAAATAAATAAATACATTTTATTAATAAAACATTATTAAATAAATAAATACACTTTATCAATAAACATATACATAAATAAATAAATACATGTTATTAATAAATAAATAAACAAATACATTTTATTTATAAATAAATAAAACATACATTTTAATAATAAATAAATTAATAAATAAACATATGAATAATTAAGTAATTGCATTTTATTAATAAATATATGAATAAATCAATAAATACATTTCATTAATAAATAAATGATTAAATAGATAAATACATTTCGTTAATAAAAAAATGAATACATATATAATTACACTTTATTAATAAATGTATGAATAAACAAATAAATAAATGAATAAATAAATAAATATATATTATTAATCAATAAATGAATAAATAAACAAATACATTTTATTAATAAATAAATAAGTAATTACGTTTTAATAATAAATAAATGAATAAATAAATATATGAATAAAGAAATGAATGCATTTAATTAATAAATATATGAATATATAAGTCAATACATTTATTAAATAAATAAATAAATGAATACATGAATAAATACGTGGTATTGATTTGTTTTTTTAAATATTATCTTGTCGGTAAATTATTTATATTTTTCATTTTTTATGCTGTGTTATTTTTATTATCTTTTAATTTATAAAAAAAATCTAATAGAAAAAATTGAGCATTTCGATCATACCACTGAATTATATTTGTTCGACAAAAAACTTACCGTGACCAGCACAAATTAATTTCTTTTTTATAGAAACTTTGTTGAAAAAAAATAATATATACATACATTATAACTGTAATTCTTTATTTGTTGATGATTAACTACAGTGATAGACACATCAATCTGAACCTGCATATGTGAAAAATATTCATATATATTTATTAGACTGTGCCAGGTCCTATACTACCTAATGATTTTATTACTACAATGAATGTTCGTTCAATTAAGCAATAAATAAGAAAATACAACATTTTTGAATTGAAATAAATTCATTAAACAGTCCATAAATTTTAATTTTAATACATTTCTACAAATAATGTTAGAGCTTAAGAGCATTATTATTTCTAATTATTTATTTATTTAGATTCTTATTATTCAACAATGTATTCATTTAATTATTTGTTTAGCACAAGCAAATACTCTTAGAGATGCAAAGCCAATATATATAATTACTACATATATATATATACATACATATATATATATATATATATATATATATATATAAATATTTTTATCACGAA
>JARUHE010258587.1:0-21906 GCA_031471125.1 Archaeomysis grebnitzkii | reverse complement strand
AAAAACACCAGGATCATGTGCACGAAGTGCGAGAAAAGACTACACAAGGCAGTGTGCAGCGAGCAATTCCACACGAAGTAACAAGTCATAATTATGTAATATTTTTCGAGTAGCATTTCTTTAGGTTGCATTTGTTTTGATGGATACATTTTGAATTGAAAGTAATATTTGGAAAATATGTGTTTCATTAGTACCCCTAAGTGACCAACGTTCCCATTTTGGGAACATTCAAAATTTTGGGTTTCGGGTTGTTTTCGATGAAACATGCTTTACATCACATCTAATAGGCCTGAAACAGAGTCAACTTATAAATTCCAAGGGCCTATAACGTTTCCCTCACATAGCTGTCACTAAAGGGTTAAACAAAACAATGTTGTTAACTTGAACAAAACCATGTTGTTAACTTAAACAAAACCATGTTGTTAATTTAAACAAAACCATGTTATTTTAAACAAAACCATATTGTTAATTTAAACAAAACCATGTTGTTAATTTAAACAAAACCATGTTGTTAATTTAAACAAAAACGTGGATTGCATTGAACAAAACTTGGATATTAATGAACAAAAACTTGGATTTCTTTAAACTATTTTTTGAATATTAGCAAAAATTTATAATAGAAGTAGACACATATTACGAAAACTTGCCGATGATATATCGAATGCGTCAAGAACGTTGGAGGAGGAAAATTTTGAGTAGAAGACACTCACATCAAAGTATTTACACAGCGTAGAGTCAAAAGAATATTCTGAAATGTGTTGAATAAGTTTATTTATATAAAGACTATTTCCTAAAATTTGGTTTTGAACGTTGTGAAATATCCCTTTAATTTTTTTAATATATGCCTACATACAATTGTATTTCATGTATAATTATTGAGTTCAATAATAGTTATGGAGGAAATTTTCTGTTAGTTAAAATATTGCAAGCTACAACTAATCTTATGGCCCTTAAAAATTTGATTTGTCAGCGTTAAATCATACTAATCACTCCTATCATGGCGTATCGTTCTATTTGGGTAATCCTCCAGCTTAGACCTGTAAATTGTAATCAAGATTCTTATTCAAGAAAACATGGGTAAAAGTTTAAGCTCGCACGACTTTTGTACCTGCAAATTCCTTGTCGCTAGATTACATGGCAAACATATTTATTTCACCCTACGTAGCAGTTTTAAGAGGACAGTACAACTCCCGAGTTATGCAATATTGGGCCATTATTGGCTGTTTCATAATGGTATCTCAGGAACACACAATACCTGGACATTTCTCAAAGATTTGAATTTTCAGAAAATGAGTATCATATAGGCAGAATAAATTGAATGTGTCTTTTCACAAGAGATCAGTTGGTTAAATTTGCTATCGATAATGCTACGCGTGAAAAAGAAGGGAGACTCAGAATACCCACAGATCAACTGAACAATCACTCCCCCACAACATGCGCAGAGCAGTGGCACAGCTCAGATCAAACAAATCCCCCCCGACTTCAAGAATACCTGAACAAAATAGCCCCAGACACACACCACTCCAAACTGCCCGCTGTGCTTGCACCACACACACAACACAACACACGTCTTCTCATGCACATGTGTGCGGATGGACCTGGCCCCGGAGGTCCTCTGGGCAGACCCAGTGGGAGCGGCGGGGCTGCTTGCCCGATGGTCGGTCCTGCTGGGATGGGGGTTGGATCCT
Organism: Archaeomysis grebnitzkii; assembly: GCA_031471125.1. NCBI lineage: Eukaryota > Metazoa > Arthropoda > Malacostraca > Mysida > Mysidae > Archaeomysis > Archaeomysis grebnitzkii. The sequence continues at coordinate 20,218 of JARUHE010258587.1, read as the reverse complement.
CTGACGTGAAGTAAACTTATAAATCAGTTTCAAGTTTCATAAATTAATAGTACTTAATACCAAAAAAGGCTCCGACTCCGATGCCGCAGCCCTGATTCAAACAATTCAACCAACATAAACCAATGAAAATTGAAAATATTTTTAAATAACAAAACATTGAATAATAATAAGTAATGTTGATATAACTGGATAATTTAGAATTTAATACTATAAATAATACATGTCTTAGTTATTAAGGAACAAATTATACCCAATATTGAAGTTAAACATAACAGTTAAAATAAATAATACCATGAAAGAATAATATTAATAAGTTAATAACTCAGATCAAGAGTTTGATAATTGTGCAAATACTTGAAAAATACATTTGTTACATAGGAGTTCTTTTATATACAACTTGATTCCAACACCGCGGTGTTAAGGGACACCCTTTGACATTTTGTAAGTGCTGTTGCTTTACTTTTTCCCACATATTACATGGCACATATTCAGAACTGTATGTGGCAATGAAGCAGCATAAATTTAATATATTCAGTCAAGTTGGCGAGAAAAAATAACACTTATTGAATAATAATGAAATAATGAAAACAAAAAAATAATAAAAAATAAATAATAACAATAGCAATTAATAAATATCAATAATAACTGTACAAGCTATCTGCAGCAGTGCAGCTGCTAGCCTAATATCACATATTTCAAAATATTTAAATCTAATTAAATACCCATTATTAATCACTAGACACTAATTCAATTCTCACTTTTGTAATTTCATGTCAAACAAATATCATTTAAAGCTTTCAACATAATCTATAGCTAAATTATTATTAACGAATTTCACGTCCGAGTTTGAGCAAATCAACACTTCAAATGATTTCATGAAGATCCACATGTGGACCATGGCAAAATTAGCCACCCATATCCCCTTCTGGAATGGGGAACCCTCAATATAATTGAATTATCATTTAACATGATAATATATCAAGTAATTTGATGTAAAAAAAATTCAAAGTGCAATCATTGGTATGTACTCCCAATGCAATTAATTTAGAAAATAAAAGTATGGCAAGTCATTTTTTAAATACGTTTCAAACTTATATTGGGCCATAAAATTTTCAAAACACTAATTAGCTAAAACTATCAGTAATTCATATAAAATTTTATTTTCTTCACACATGAACAACCCTTTTTAATCTCTTGTAACTTTTAGTTAAAAATATTTACATTTTCTAAGAAAGTCTTCAGTTCAATCAATTTAACAGTTATAATAGATAAACCAACATAATTCAATGAAACTGAACAACTCCTTCATTTTCAGATAACCACAGAACAGTTTGAATATCTTCTTTCTTCATTGTTTCTATATTTTTTTGTGTTTCTCAGTTTGACAATTTGTAAATATACACATACATAACAAACATACAAAAATTGAACTTCAAGGAATCTCCTCACACAGATTGGACCTCACACCATGACCTGTGATAATTTTGTTATATAAACTAAACTTAGCAGTAGGTCATGTGAAAGGTACTAGATATGCAATTCAAAAATTGCTGCCCCATTTCATAGATGCTGTTGCATCTAAGGTTTTCATTCCCAAAATTTGGTTGTATTTAAAAGATACAAATCTTCCATTTGAGATAAATTATAATTTTCTGTAAGGTTGGCATACAGTATGTTGGGTTTTACATAACAAGATAATTCTATGTAGCAATATCAAGGGCTAGCTGTGTGAAAATTTTCTTTAAAAAAGACATCTTCCATGCGAGAACCATTGTCTACCAAAAAGTCCTGAAGTGATCTAGGAGATACAAATAAATGTGTTCACATTTATCAACACCAGCTATTAACTTGTTGTATTATGCTTAACATAAAAAATATGACTAGAGCAAGTAAACAATCCAAGCAAAGCAAGTTAGCACTGCTAGATTCAAAGCTGGTTTATATAATTTACTGTGTTATTGTTTAGAGTCCAAATTAGACTTAGATTCTGTTATTCATTATTTATTAATTAATAGGATTAGGATATAATAGTCTTATTGAGGTAGGTCTCAAAGAACAATTTCTATAACTGACATCAGATTGTTATTGTTGGACTCTTTAACTAAATTTTTTAATTTTTTTCAAAATAATTTATAGGAAATCTTGCTTAAATGTAAATATAGAACATGCATTCTATACTTGTGTTACTAAGTTTTTTTTTATGAAATCAGCATTTACTTATTAAAATCTTATTAGGGAGTTTATCATTAAATTTATAGTTCACCAAGATTTCCATTTGAAGGTTTGGAGAAAAGTTTCTTTGAAACAAATAAAAGAACTGGAGAATTTTGGTTGGGTTGTCGTGGACTTTTTTGCAAATATTTTATTTTTTTTAATAAGACATTTTACAATTTTGTTGATTCCTTTGCAATTTTTTTATCAAATTATATATGGAATATAAATAAAGAGTTACATAATATGTTATATCGAAGTGTGCTCAATTTCTAGTTAGTTTTAATTCAAGTTTTCCAATTATGAAATTTATTTAGTTGAATCATTTAAAGTATTTAAAGTATGCAATGTGATATCCATTGAATGATGAATGTCATCAACAGTTATAAGTAATAATCAATTGTTTTCAGTTTTACTAAAAAAATTACATTTCAAGATGTGACTAAAGTGTACATCTCATTATCAAGTGGTTACTGAAGTATAGAAGGTCTGTTTATAGTTTATACCTTCCAAGCATAATGCAAAACATATTACAATTCATTTATCATATCAATAGACTAATAAGTAAGAAAAACTTTGATCTACAAATAAACAAAACTATTAAATTTATATAAAAGTTATATTTATTAAAATGTTATCTAAACAAAAGCTTATTATGACTGTCTAGTTGGTATATGAAAGGAATAATTTTTTATGAAATATTGTATGTATATGAAGATATTTACTATACACAAGGTATACAGTCATGTATTGCTAGTTTCTATATATTGTATATATATATTATACAAAAGTAAAAGTTGTACATTGGCAGTCATTTTTTTTCAATCTTTCAATTATTATTTTTCAGAAATAATTTTTAGGTTTTGAGTGACTAAAATAAGTAGGATATAGTTACACAATACTAAACAATTTGTTATATTTGATGTGGAATTTTCACTTTTTCTTAGAAGAAATTGCTTTATTTCTATGCCAAAGAATTGTTATTTATACAGGAAGTTAATGTGTTTGAAATGCCTAAAACAATTTCATTAATTACTCCTTTATATATGTATTAGTATTTTTTTTATAAAATAATATAAATTAATAAACTTTTAATTTCCTATTTTTTTCAGTGTGCTTGATGACCATGTCCGAAGCAGTGAATGCACGTCATCTTCATCAGCTGAGTGTTACAGGTAATTAAATTTTAATAAAATATTTTTTTCAATATAAAATTAACATAAAATGTGGTATATATTAAAAATTAATCTAGCATGATTATTTTGATTTTGACCCAGTAAATTGAAAACTAGATGCATCAATTTATGGAAAATTTCAAAAATAAATATTGGAGATTATGAAGTGGGATGAACTTTCTTTTACAAATTTCTATGCAAACTATTGCACCATATAACTGCATTCCTCATAAATTGTAAATGGTGTATGTTAACCGTGATGATTTCAACAGATTCCAATTAAAGTTTTTCAATAGATTTCGATATGAGAAAAATGAATGCAAATTTATAAAAAAAAACTTTGCAGTTGTATAGCATTCATACTGTGAAAGGTTTTCTTATTTCTTAGAAAAATGCTAGCAATTTTTAGGTCGTTCATGTTGAAATGGGTATGTCATTTTCATCAAATTTTGTAACTATTGTTCTCACTTTAATTACATATAGATTATTTAAGTCTTCGAAAGAACAATTTGTTGTCTACGATTGAACTTTAGATTCGCTATTCTGCAGTTATGCTAAACAAATGAGATGTGGTATTAAATATGACCTGTGTAATTTCATTAGACTAAGTTTTACAAAACTACCAAAGTTTCTTCTGGTCGAGTGGTTAATGAAATAGAACAATCTATGGCTGCTCAGTTTTGCCTTGGAAAATAATATAAATGCAAATGTGAATTTCAGTGGGGGATGGTGATCTTAGTGGCATTAGTGGAGCGTTGAGCAAACCGTCGGCATACGTCGAAGTTCTCGTCGACGAAAGGATTCAGTTCAAGACGAATTTTGTGAAATGCCATTCACTCCCAAAATGGCAGGAATCGTTCACACTGTGAGTAGTTTGTCAGTTTTTCATTTCTTGTGTAAGGTTTTCTCAGGCTAGCAGTGATTGTTTGGTATGGATGAAGTCACTAATGTCAGATCTTGTTGAACTTCTCAATTTTAATTTACCCAATCAGTCTGGCTTACAAAATCTGAAATTGAAAATTCTCTGGTAATCCTACTCATTGCTTAAATATAATGTTTGAGGCTTTTATATAGCAAGTCTACATTGAAATTGAACAATCTATCTCCCACTTCAAATTTTAAACTTGATATGGAACTGACATAGTGCTTCCTTCAAGCCAGGGTAAGCCTAGCATGCAAGTTTTCAGCCAAGCTCAACTTACTAATGGATATGTTCGAGTGGACTAAAATTGATGTGGATGAGATTTGCTCATGCAGCATTAATCTATAAACAACCTCGTTATTTATTTGGTCTTTCTTTCTCTAAACGAGGAACTGCAAACGCTGTTTTAAAGTTACTTTCAACCCAATGATATATTTTTAGCTTAATTTATTTAATTGAATGCTTCTTTTTTCAGATTGGTGACGCGTGAATCGGTTTTAGTATTCCGTGTTTATAATCATCACACACTAATTAGGGATGCATTAATCGGGGAAGCTGGAGTGAATTTGGCTCAAGTCTTGGCCAACAATGATGGAAAATTAAATTCTGTGAAACTGGTGCTTAAATTGTCTACAGCTCCTAACATCGTAATCCAGGGTAAATATTTATTCAAGTCTAATGTATCACAATTTTTAAAGTAAGCTGAATATTTTGAGTATAGTTTAGTGATTGTACTTTCAGAAATTGTGTATTTAATTCATGTAGACAAGGACTTATTTACCTCAGTAAGCAACCCTTTTAAGAAATGAAACTCCTAACAGTTCGTCAAATAAGTATACTTCTGGCCTAAAACTACTTGATGTTGCCAGTGCTTAATTAAAAAATATATATTGTAAAATTTTTCAGATAAATCTCCAGACTTAACAGTTACTTTGGATGGATTTAAAAGTTCTTCACATTCAACAAACACCTGTGATATCAATACATCAAGTTCTAGAAATGAAAGCAGCTCCACAGGTATGTTTGGTGTTTCAAAGTATTAATTCTTGCTGTGGGCTAATTTTAAATGCATAGAAATTAGTTTTGTTGGGTTTTTATTGAATATCGAAACATTTTGGTAACTAAAAATTTGTAGTTTAATTTATACTGGGCTTTATTATAAAAATCTTGTGGAGAAAAATTGAAAAAAAAATTTGTTCTATTTTTATCAATAGTTACTTGACCAGTATTTTTGTAGATGTTGCTAACTATTAATTTTGTGTTTTTGTTAGTACTTTGTAATTAAGATTTTTCTATGTTGCCTCCATTTTCACACATTTTTTTTGTCTTAAATCTAATGAACATGGTGCTGAATACCCTGTGTAAAACCAAACTCGTGTTGGTTTGCAAAGACCAAGAATTACATTCCTTTCAAAATTATACATAACTAAGACTCCTGCTAACTGTATATCTATCCATAAAATAACAAGTATCTATTGTTACACATTGGTCACAAAGTTTTGCATTGCATATTACACCGTCCTATATCATCTCATTTAATTTGTCTATAAAATACCTCTGTAATATCAGAATGTTTTCAGTTTAGTCTGTTGAGCATTATAATAACTATTAATTAGCCTTTCTAAGACGATTGAAAAACTTTCGCAAATAATTATAAAACTAATGTTTTTATTATTAGATGTTAAGGATTTGTGAACTTTTAATTTTTACTTTTTTTTATTGTATCCATCCTATGGATACCCTATTACAATCGACATGCGTGGGTCAGGCCGTCGTCGGCGTCTCGTATTCACAATTTAGGTGAAGGTAAATGTTGAAGTTTTTGATTTTTTCAGTTTTTTTATTGAACAGAGTTTATAGATAATAAGCTGAATAATAACTTTGCTTACATAAAATTCTATATAATATATTTTCTTTAAAAAAATGACGTTTTATAGCTCAAATTAACTTTTAAAATATTTCACTTTTCTTAAATTTACAATTTTTCTTGAATAAAAACCTTGCTTAAAAATAAACAAGTTTCTATAGATTTTAAAGGAGCGTTTTTCACCCTAAAAATGGTTTTATGAATTTAAAAATATTTTGCTATTTTTAAAAGAGGTGAAGACAAATGTTAACGTTTTTTTATTACATTTTTTTTTAGAAATTCAATTAATCTATAATCTAGGGTTTTGTCTTTTACTGAAATCATTTTACCTCTGGTTCATGGATGCCCTATTATATCAAAAACTTTTAGAGCAATGATCATTTAACATAAATAAAAGATGTATGCATTATAAATGATATAATGTAGTTGAAAATAATATATAGAAACTCAATCACATTCAATTGTATTGTAAAGAAATGCTCTATTAATATTTATAAATAATAAAATTTAAATTATAAAGTTGCGAGTGGTTCTCTACTTTTGTTGATAGGTTAATATTAGGTCTAATAGTTTTAATGCTTAAACTTTAGTTTTTCACTGTAATTTTGTGATATCATGTACTATACTTTTGACTAACGACATGGTATACATGTGGAACATGATAACTTGAATTTGAAATAACTTTAGTAATAAGATAGCGAAACTGTAAACATTCTATCTTTTTCAAACCCCTTAACATCATTACTTCAATGTGACTAGGTGTTGAATGTGAATAACATTTGTTTAATAGAATGTTCTTGTTAGTGTTGATAACTCATGACCTGTTTTGTTGTAGTTGTGAAAGTGAACAACAGCCGTTCATCTCATGGCAGCAAAGGCAGGGTCCCGCCACCACTACCTCCCCCGCCTAGGTTTAAACCCCCTCCTATTGCTCCTGGTCCCGAAAATTCCAACACGACAATTCTGTCTTTGCCATCGTACAAATCGTCGACCGTGATAAACAATCCCGAAGTCAACGGCACCCAATGTCCGACCCCTCCTGATGCAAATAACTTTGATGTTTCTGGCACGTCCGGTGCACCTCTGCCCAGCACGACGATCACGCAAATATCGTCGGATAGTGGCAGCTCAGGATCGAGCATTCTCTTGCCTTCCGCAAGCTGCAACAGTGTTGTGCACCCTCCTGTTTTGAGGCCAAAAAAGAGCCATGGTAATGATTCTGTAATTGTTGTAGGAAACGGCCCGGACAATGTCACCGTGGTTAATGGCATCTCTGGATTGCCAGACCATGCCCGCAATCCACTCTCGCCTCCCACAGCTGCATTCTCCGCACAAGGCTCCAACATTTCCGCCCCTCCGTCGCCAGCTAATGGCCCTGGGCCGCTCTCCACCACTTCTATTGTGACCACAAGTACCACAAACGGCGGCCAGTTGCCTCTTCCACAGACACCGCCTGTAGTCGGACCTGCCCATCCAAACTCCAGCTGCAGTAATGCTAGTCCAATGTCCAATCCCGCCCCACCTGCAGTAGCCCCTCGCTCCAGACCGCATCACAGGGTTCACAAAAGCAAGAGGAATTCAGGTGAGTCTCTTTAGTATTGCATTCAAATTTATTCCAAAGCTATCTTTTGTCGTTTGTTTTTCTTGTGTGGATAATCATTCATGTGTGTTATTAACAATGTTTTGTTTTATATAATTCAAACTTTGATTGCTTGTATTGTTTGAAATGTTTCAAATGATTGTCCTGATTTTATGTTTATGCTCAAATCAAAATGTAAATGAATTAACAAAAGGACATAAAAGATTGTTAATTACCTTTCTCTTTCATAAAATGAGAAACTGCTATTCTCTGATTATCATATTGCATTTTATTCAATTTTCTTACCTTTTCTGTTTAAATTTTAAGTTAGTATGCCATCCACTCTAGTAGAACATCAGATTATGGGAACCAATTGGGTGTAGTAACATTTTTTTCTAAATCTTTATATTTAAATTTGTAATGTTGAACAAATGGCTCTTCAGTTTTTGTCGAGCATGAGTAGGGAAGCCCTATATAGACGTAGCATATCTTATGGTGTCGGCATTGGACAAAAACTGTAATGTTTATATATCATCTATACTTATGTAATTATTTCATATAAGGTTGATTATTGGTTTAGTATATTTATTGATATTTTATTACTTTTCATCTATATTTTTTCATTAAATTAACTTTAATTTTTTGTTTTTTTTTGGTTTGGTTTGCTTTATGCATCAATGAAGTATACATATATAGTCTCTAAGGCAAATTTTTCATTAAATGATGTTTTTTCACTCTTTTTGGTTGATATTTCTGATATTTGGAAATAGGATTTTTTTATAAAGTTACTGAATGGTTGTGAGACATTTGAACTGTTCGGGTCGTGGATTATTACTTTAGTTTGAAGAAATTTATTTTCAGTTCTTCACTTTTTCTATTAATTATATAATTATATCTTTTCTTTTCTCCTTTTTAGTTATAGATAAGATATAGAATTCTTGTAATCTATTACTGATTCCATTGATTATTTTTTTATGTGAAGAAAGGACGTTCCAAAAGACAGACCAAATTCAAAAATTAAAATTCTACAATTTCTGTCAATTTATCTTTTATTCTTCCTCAGTTGGAGGAAATCACGTGACCGACGGAGGATCCACTTCTGGAGGCGCGCAAGGATATCCGATTGGCCCTCCTGCTGGCGATCCCAATCTGCCTCCTCCGCCCCCTCCACCTATAGGTGGTGCTACAGCTGGTGTGGTGAGCGGTGGGGGTGGTGGTAGTAATGGCAATGATCCAAATAGATCGGCTAGTCAACGCAACCAAACTCCAAACCAAACAGAAGAACTCCCACCTGGGTATGTTCCTTCAGGTTATGTTGTTGTAACGTATGTTAGCGTAGAACTAAGGAGGTTAGTTGTGTTTTCTTTAAATATAATTGAGAGAAACGGAGTTATTTCAGGTGTTTTTGAAAGGATAAATCAAGACTTGCAGGAAACACTTATGGATGAAATAGATATTTCTAATATAATAGACTTTTTAAAAGTCAATAAGAATTTATAACAGATGATTACATATTTTGAAACTTTCAGATGGGAAATGAAGTTCGATCACTACGGTAGGAGATATTTTGTTGATCACACCACCCGATCCACATCTTGGAACTGGCCCACTGCATTACCACCCGGATGGGAAGTGAAGCGAGATCCGAGAGGCCGGGTCTACTACATAGATCACAACACTAGAAGCACCACTTGGCAGAAGCCCACTGTAGAGAACATTAGGTATGTCTAGATCATTTTTGTTGTATAGTATTAATGAATTCCTTGTTCTGTCCTAACATATAAATGTTTACTTGAATATACAATCTAGAAGAGTTTCTTACAGATATTCATCACTGGTCTTAAAGTTAGACAAAGTGACTTGAAGTCTAATCTAAACAGATATTTAAGGTGTTGAAAATTCTAATCTTCAATATATTTTGGCATTCAAAAACTTGATGGCTCCCTGCCTGGCTTTGGGTCCAAAATTTTATTTTGCTCTTCTCCAAAAAAAATTTCATGTTCTACGCTTCTCTCATTTTTGGACTCTGAAAAAATTTGAGCAAAAGTTTAAAGTTTTTTATTTGAAGAGTTACAAATAATTTTGTTGAACAAAAGTTGTTTGTTAGGACTATTTAACAAATATTGTCAGGAGTAATTTTTTTTGAAAAAAATATATTTATAGAGTTATAGCCAAAAAACAGAATTTGTGGAAATAGCCTAATTTTCACCTAAAAATTAAAGTTTTTAATTTATTTGAAGAGTTACAGAAAATTTTATTGAGGAAAAGTTGTTTCTAATGACTATCTAACCAATACGATCACAAGTATTCTTTTTTCAAAAATCAACATTTACGGAGCAAAAGTTTAAAGTTTTTTATTTGAAGAGTTACAAATAATTTTATTGAACAACAGTTGTTTATTATGACCATCCAATGCAAATTGCCAGGTGTAATTTTTTTTGAAAAGCCCACCTTAATAAAGTTCTAGTTAAAAACATAGTTTTTGGACTCTGAAAAAATTTGAGCAACAGTTTAAAGTTTTTTATTGAAGAGTTACAGAAAATTTTATTGAATCAAAGTTGTTTATAATAAGTAATAACTATCTAACCAAGATTACCAAAATTAATTTTTTTCATTAAATAAATATTTATTGAATTATAGCCACGCGAGATTGCAGGTCATTTATGGCTAGTTTTTTATAAAAAAATTCTTTTGACATGAATTTAACTCCAAAATCGTATATCGATGGTGAACAAAATTTTAAGATTATTTTAAATACAAATTTTTATTTGGTTTTAAAACGCTTCAAAACTTTGAAACTGAAAGATCTCCATGCCATTCCCATAGAACTATGTATTTCCATGGTCATACCACGTTGGAAACACCGCTTCTCGTCTACATCGTAATAACAAAAACATTTTAGTTCTGTAATATTAATAAAAATAATAAAATGTCCGTTTGGAATGTTTTTTAAATTGTTTAAAATTAAAATTTGAATTTATTCCTAGATTTCTGTCTAATGGGCCACTGAACTTTGCTGGAATAATACTGATTTAATTGTTTTTATTTTGTAGTTGTATCATTTTTCGTTTTTTGTTCTTCCATTTTATCAAAAAAGGTTCTAGTAATCAATGTTCCTGTCATTATTCTAATTTAACATTTAAAAACTATATTAATTCAACATTTAAAAAATAGATTTAAAATTTTTATTAAACATTAGTGGGAATGTTTTTTATCAAATTGAAACAATAACTAACGTTACAATAAACGTTATCTTATCTTTTATCTCGTTGATGATATACCGGTTGTGATGTCTTTTATTAAAATGATCTTCATTCATCATTAAATTCTTCTAAATAATCCAACTTATCGAGAATGCCTAGCGTACCTTTACATAGGACTAGCATGTCCGTCGTAGTCGTTAGACAAGGATGCGAATGATTGTATAGCATATATACATTTAAAATTTATTTGGTTTTAATATATAAATTGGTTTTTTATATTTAATTTTATTACTTTTTCTCTATATTTTTTTATAAATAAACTTGGACATTTGTTGACAATATTTTTCTTTTTGTTTTCATTTATGCATACATGGATTGGTAATGAAGTATACATGAACAGTTTGTAAGGTGACTTTTTTGAATAAATGACGTTTTCTCACTTTGCAACACAATTTTTGGTTGTGGAGATAAAAACTATTTTTGATAGTTTTTTTTTCAAGTTCCTGAATATAAGGTCACGCGTCATTTAAACCATTACGATCGTGGATTACTATTTTATTGTTGGAAGAAAATGTTGTTAGTAAAATTAATCTCTTGATTATTAATGTTAACACGACATTCAAGCAAGTCATTAAATTACAAAATGTTTTGGCATTAATTAGACAAAAAGGAAGTGATTTTACTTATTTCAATCAATATTCAAAGATTCATAAACACGTCTGACCTCTGTTCATGAAGAAAATTATATCTAATTAATTAATTTATATTTTCTAGATAAAATAAAATTCTATCAGAATTATATTTAATTATTTAATTTATATTTTCTAGATAAAATAAAATTCTATCAGAACCAATGCTTGTGAACAAAAATCTTTTGTCTTTGGTCTAGATTCTAGAGACATGACTTCACCGACTTGTTGTCAACATCTGTCGTCTTCAGATCAGTCAGCCATTTAATTTTGGTGGAATTGTTTTTGTAGTTTGGTCGATTTTTATTCATGTCAAAATGGAGTCTGACATAGACCATCACAAGCTTTTCAGTTTCGACAATGTTGAATAATTCATATTAAATATAATATTTGGATCGACAAAATTACAAGTGAGGTAAGCACTGTTATTTTGATCGAGGTTGCCTCACTTGTGCTATTGTATGGACATAGTTTGTCTAGTCAAGAAAAGTATAATATAATTTACCAATTGACTTATTACAAAGTATATTTCACCAGTTCTTGAAAATAATAATAATAATAATAATTATTATTATTCTTGAGCATGACTTTGAGTTGAAAATAACCAATATATATTGTTTATTTTTTCTGTATTCATTATAAGCTTCAACGCAATTGTTTGGTTGGTTGAAAAAAGTTTTTGTTTTGTCTTTATTTTTATTTTGCTCTTTTCATCCTTTCAACCCTGGTTTGTTTTATGTCCCGAACTGTTACTATATAATCAGGGTAAATAGGCAGTAAGATTTTCAATACCAGTTTTTTTGACAAGATAATTTAGAAGTTATCATTTATTAAACCACCAGTAACTTCTAGTTTTTTTATCTACTAGATTTTTACTAGAGTTGCCAGATAATTAATTAGTCTGTGCACAATATTAAGTCTTAACTAAACCATTTTAACTTTTGGCCTAAACTGTGTTTTATTTTAAATTTATATTCACAACTAGAAGGTTTTCAAAAATGGTTTTGTTTATAATTAAAACTATCTACGCATTATTGATGTTATTTTGACTTATATGATGGTTCAAAGATATGAACAAACTTTTTACCACTAACAACATTTGGAAATGCTTAAATTAATTTACATTTTCTGAGTTAAAGTGCAAAAACACTTCTTGGAGACATTTTAGATTACTTCTATAAACAAATTAAACTAATATCTTAATGACCTTTAAGGTAACTTTTATTAGAAAATTAAATCTTATGGACATTTAAAATTACTTCTATAAAGAATTAAACTAATCTTCGAAGTTAAGAATTTGTGAACATATGCTGATTATTTTCAAAATTTTATCTAGTTAAAAATTCACCTACCTTAAAAATACCCCAACATTAAAAATACCCCACAGGCTAAAGCTGAAACAAATGCGCCAACATTCCTCAAATACCCAAAGTATGTTAAACACTTTTTAAACATTGAACAGTCGGTCATATATTAAAGGTCATTAACAATGTAAAATGTAAACTAATTTAGTTCTTCAGGAGATTATTATTGATTAATGCATTAAGACCCTTTGTTGAGAGTAGTTGTTGATCGCTTAAAGCAGTTTTAAAAGCAAAGGTTAAGCCACGCCCCCTTTTGAACCTTGACCCTATGATGGCAACTGAACTTTATTTCTCGTCAAAGCCTACAATTACGAAGGAATTTTCCATTGCATTACATTAACCCAAATTAATGCCACTAACCTACTTGTGCGTTAACCCACTAGCTAGGCATGCAGGGTGTACTCTTACTCATAGATTAAAGGTTAGTTTACCCATAGATTAAAGGTTAGTTTACCCATAGATTAAAGGTTAGTTTACCCATAGATTAAAGGTTAGTTTATCCATACAATAAAAGATTATTTTCACCACTACTACTCATAGCAATGATCTATCGTGTGTTTATTAGTGACGAATAATCAAAGGGTAAAGCGTCTTTGTTTAAATATTAATTAGTGTGTTAATTGATTAAGGTTTTGGTGAGACATGATTTTATGTTGACTTTAATTTTTGTCCAACCGACTTTTTAATTTTTGTTCAACCTAACAAACAGGTTTATGTTATGGTCGTTAACCTTAAAAAATAACTTTGGAAAACATTGCCCAAAAAGACACCTAAATTATTACGATCTTTTTGAAATTTCTACGTTATAATTGGATCGTGAAATGATCTGATTATAAAACTTAAGCTTTTCAATGCATTTTAATGCTACAAATTTTTTCAATGCATTTTAATGCTACAAATTTTTTCAATGCATTTTAATGCTACAAATTGGGTTTTGTTTTGGTGCTTGAAAATGATCCATTGTTGAAGATAAAAATATTCCTTAGAAGAAAAAAACTTTGAAAGTTTAGAGCTTCAATGTTAATTGAGCACATGACCCAATCAACCCTTTAGAGGTCATTGAACAAACTTTGCATTGCCGGAATTGAGGCTGCTTTGATGAAATAATCGTTGTGCACAACATATCAAATTAATTTCACACCAAAGAAATATTTTCAAGAATTGTATCAAAGAAGTACATAACATTTATATTTGTTACATTATTACTTTTAATTATGTTAGTAATTTCATTATGTCATTATGATGTATATTATGAATATTGTAAGATGTTTTATTATGAATATTGTAAGATTTATTATTATGAATATTGTAAGACTTTTTATTATGAATGTGTTTTGTGAAGAAACTATTATTATATATGCCTTATTTAGCTTCTTGTAATGTGCAAGAATAAATGAAGTATACAGATTAAAATGCATTCCTTGTATCTAAGGATAAAATCGTATCTATTAAAAGACGTATTTAATTTACATTTTGTTTGCTAATCTATTATAAAGTATTTCTAAGGTATATATTACAAATTTATTATACAATTTAATCAATAAATTAAAAACTAAATTTCACTTTTGAATTTCCTACTAAAAGGATCTAAAATAAAAATATAAAACGGAAATAATATAAAACGGAAATAATATAATACGGAAATAATATAATACGGAAATAATATAATACGGAAATGATATAATAAGTGAATCATGCATAGGTATGTGCATTATCGACATTTTAATGCACTAGCAAAAATTACAGAAACACCTTAAAATAAAAAAAATGATTTCCAAACTTATTAAGGAACATGAAAGACAAAAAAATTATGTGCTTGATGGAAAACTAATTCGTGTGTTAATAGTTTTATAATTTATTTGTACAAACATTAATTATTATTCTGAATATATTGATGGTTTAATGAATATTCAACTTTATGAACTTGCTTGCCTTTATTTATTTAACGGCACATTACAAAAACTATTCAACATGCTTGTACGTATAACATGTTTGAATACATTTAGATAAGAAATTTAAGTTCCTGTTTTTTATAAATATAACCTTACAGGAATCTTATCTTTTACTTCAAGTCTAAATGCTATTTTTCCTTAGAAGTTTATGGCCTTTTGAATTTAAAGTTGATAGCAGATATCATGTAAACTATTTGAGATTTAGTTGTTTATAATCTTATAAATAAAACATACTATGCAAATATGTATTTGTATATAGAGAAATATACAATAATACTTGTGTGGTCTTCACCCAAGCTAAGAAAATCTAATGTAAGAAATGGTTTGGCAAGTCTCAAATCGGTGTACCCTTTATGAATTAAGTTCTATTTTCCCTTTTAAAACTACTTGTGTTAAGCCCTACAATTATTATATGTCCTACAATATTGAGAATATCAGCGCAGTTCTTCATTTATGATGAAAGTTATGATCGCATAATGCGGTGTTAATGTGACGATAATTTCGTGTTTAAATGTATGGTGTGCGCGTTTCGAGGATTAATGGATTTATACATTTGCACTTTGCATATTTTGGGAACATTTAATGCATCACTCTGTGGTATGACATTGTCGAGTTCGTTTGTATGAACGTGTGAACGTGAAGCAAGCTTGAGATTGTTGACTTGATGGATTTGCATTATTTTTCCAATGTTACGGTGAATTCAAGGGAAGAAACAGGTTTAGGATATATTTTAGATTTTTTAATTTAAAAAAAAATGTTCATAAAAAACAGTAAGTTTCAACATATTTTAGTAACTATGCTCTGAAATATTTTTCCTCAAACATGTTTAAATTAATCAGTGGTCAAATATTTAACAAATGACCGTTAGGTTCAAAAGTAATGTTACACGAAGGTCAGTTTGAAGTACGGTACCATTTAAACAACTTTTTATGAAATTTTTTATCATGCAAATTTATTGTGAATTTATTTTTATCACGTACTGGTTTCTTATAATTTTTTTGCTTGACTAACTTATGTAATGTAATTTAATATTTTTTCTAGTTGTTCTGAAATACAATTTAAGATTTTAACATTTTAACTAGCTTGCGTGTTTGTTTCTATTTGGTGTTAACACCCAAAGTACTTTAAAACTGTTAATAGTGTTTAGTTTAAAATATAGTTTAAAAATGTAAAAACTGTTAGTGGTATAATATAGTTTAAAAATGTTATGATAATATTCTTGTAATGGTTTGTTTTCAATGGTTACAAAATAGTTAAGGAAGATTTTTCTGATAATTCCAAACCATTGAACCAAATTCCTTCAAGTGAAAATTAATTAAATGCGTGAAATAAAACACGAATCTTTATTTTGCAAAATTTGAAATTAATGACCACTTGGTTATTCATTTTACATAGAACATAATTCCAGTTTTCACTTTTACTTTTCATTTGTTTTAATCATTTACTTAAATTGTTGTCATAGCTTAACATATTGTTTTGTTTTATTGTAATTGGTGATTTAGAGTTATTGCAACAATTATAAGTTTTTGTACTAATGGTAATAGCTATACGTATATGTTTATATATATGTTTGTGTATATTTATATATAAATGTATGTATATATTTATACATGTATATGTGTATATATAAATGTATCTATTTAGGCATGTATATGTTTATATACATGTATGCATATATATATGTATGTGTATATATATGTATATGTGTATATATATGTATGTGTATATATATTAATATATCTATATGTATGTATTTGTTTATGGTTTTGAATAGTTTATATAGCTGGTCTCGTAAATATTAGATAAATCTTACATCTTATCCATGATTAAGCTTCGAATTATTTCCCAGTCGTCTGTTTACTTTGGATTTTGTGAACATCCTCACTTCATCGTCATTTCCTTCGCTTTTATGATCGTTCGGGCATGAACATCAAAAGTTTTATACATGCGATGTCGCAAACAATCAGAACATTTTTGAACCTAAAATATTGTAGAATGTTACTTCAGTGGTCGTATTGCCACTTATGTGGTTTTCAGCGGATGATGCGGTGTTTTCAGTTGTTGAAACCTCCTACAATGTGTTCAACATAGGCATGTTGTATCATTGCTTAAATAACAATAGAACTATGTTGCGTGTGTTCAACATAGGCATGTTCTACCATTGCTTAAATAACAATAGAACTATGTTGCATGTGTTCAACATAGGCATGTTGTATCATTACTTAAATAACAATAGAACTATGTTGCATGTATTCAACATAGGCATGTTGTATCATTGCTTAAATGACAATAGAACTATGTTGCATGTGTTAGAATATAGGCATGTTGTATCATTGCTTAAATAACAATAGAACTATGATGCATGTGTTCAACATAGGCATGTTGTATCATTGCTTAAATAACAATAGAACTATGTTGCACGTGTACAACATAGGCATGTTCTATCATTTCTTAAATAACAATAGAACTATGTTACATGTGTTAGAATATAGGCATGTTCTATCATTTATTAAATAACATAAAAAGGATTAAAACACAAGTTTACATATGGATTCTCATTATTTAATTATGTATTTCATTAATTCGATTACTTAGTTTTATTAGACTGTAAAGTAATTTTCAACAATTTTGGTTAACACAGGGAAGACATTAACGGAAATTTTGCAGATCGAATTAAGTCCATAATGTTTTTGGTTAATCTAACATTTTATTATTGTGTACTTGTCTCGTCATTGTTGCTTTCAGGAAAACTGTTGAACTGTTTTGTTTCGAGATTGCATTGATGTAAAGAAAGAATGTTTGCTTCTGAGTATTTATTGATGTTAATTAAGTGATAATAAACGTTTTCTTTAGTTTAATTATAATCTGGGTTCCATATCCAAGAAAGTTTGATGTTGAACATGATTGTATTCCCTTAAATCTTGTATTACAAGCTTACCCCGACTTAAAGGAAGCGCCATAGGTCGGCTGCATATACTTGAAGTTTATAATAATAATATCCACCCATGAAAAATGTTCAATAGTTCATAGTTTCGGTGCTATGTAAAAGCTGTAGTTGTTATTAATATAATATTAAAGGCATATAAAGTGATCAAATTTGAATTTTTCACCTACGCTGTACAACTAAATATAATCCGGACAATATAAACGTTTTTATATTAACAAAAACGTTTTATAGTAAAAATAAAATGGTTTGTTGAAAAAAATATTTGTTGGGTTTTAGCAGAGAAATTAGGACTTCCATAATTTTAGTTCATTTTGTTAACGGTTTAATTAACTAAATATTAAAAAAAAGTATCCGTAGATAATCTAACATTTAATCCCAACATAAATACATTACAACAGACAACAAAGTTTAATGCATTAAACCATTTCTAATCTAACCAACTCGTTTTATTATCAGTTTAAAATGTAATTATTTAGTTAATAATACCTTACATTAGAGAGTTGAAACTTCAATTATTTTGTCTACAATTTATGGAACAAGAAATAATGATTTAAGTGAAAGTTTGTTTTATTTATTGCAACCACGAAGTATGCCCATTTGCTTGTATTTATTGCATTCATGTATTGCTTGAATCATGCATTGCTTGTATTTCCTCGCATCATGCATTCTTTCATTCTTGTATTTCCTTGCATTCAAGCATTCTTTCATTCTTGTATTTCCTTCCATTCTTTCATTCTTGTATTCTTGTTTATTGTATACGAATTTTGTAGTCATAGTCGAGAAATATTTGATTTGGTTAATACGTTGAAATTTCCAATTTTTTATTTTTACAAATATTTTAAGTTACTCTGTTGCAAGTGAATGCAAAACACTCAGCACTGCAAAAGACTTTAAAAAGCGTCCTTAATGAACAACATAGCTGTGAACAAATTTAATGGGACGGCCAGTGATGTAGTATTGGGGCGAGTGAAACAAAGTAAAGGTGTCAGTCTCAAGTTTTTTTGAAAAAGTTAACTCAATGGTTTTTAAGAAGTTCATCATATCATTCCATTTGATCTTGCCAGCAGTAATTTTTGGAAGCTTGTTTTTTGCCTGGAAATGTAAAACTGGAAACAATTGTTCAATAAACAAACTTGTTTGCCCAACAGCGATCCAACGTGGCTAGTGTTTGTATGTATGTGCAGCATGAGCATGGTATACGTTCCTTGCATCATCATTGTTAGTATCAAAAATTTGCCCCTTTTAAAATCTGTGGTTCAACCTTTATATTATAAGGCATCTTATATTCTTGGTTCATTCTGTTTCACATGTAAGAGTTAGAAGTTCTTTGAAATGTAATTTTAATTTTTTTTTGCATTTAATGTTCATTCATTTTTCATTTAATTTGTACAAATCACTCCTTATCATAACTGTATAAATGTTTTCATTGTATGGTTTTATTTTGAAAATCTCGTCATCTTATCTTCACAAATTAAAAAATCGATCCATTCTATATGAAGTCAACTTTTCAGTTGATCTTCCATTCAAACATTGTCATAAATTAGCTTGTAGTTAATCATCAATCTAGTGGAACAATTACTTAACGTTTAATTATTATTAATCATTATTCAGCCATTTTGTCATTATTATTCGTTGTTGTTCATTTTCATTCATTGATATTGTTATTCATTGTCGTTGTTATTCGTTGTTGTTCATTTTCTTTCATTCATTGTCATTGTTATTCATTGTTATTCATTGTCATTGTTATTCATTGTCATTGTTATTCATTGTCATTGTTATTCATTGTCGTTGTTATTCATTGTCGTTGTTATTCATTGTCGTTGTTATTCATTGTCATTATTATTTATTGTCATTATTATTCATTGTCGTTGTTATTCATTGTCATTATTATTAATTGTCGTTGTTATTCATTGTCATTGTTATTCATTGTCGTTGTTCTTCATTGTCGTTGTTATTCATTGTCATTATTATTTATTGTCATTATTATTTATTGTCATTATTATTCATTGTCGTTGTTATTCATTGTCATTATTATTAATTGCCGTTGTTATTCATTGTCATTGTTATTCATTGTCATTATTATTCATTGTCGTTGTTATTCATTGTCATAATTATTCATTGTCATTCATTTTCATTGTCATTCATTTTCATTGTCATTCATTTTCATTCATTATTGTCGAGCGAGTGAAACGAAGTTAAGACATAGATAGGTGTTACTATTCCGTCGTCGTGGTCTGCGTCGTCCGGACATTCAACAAAAGGTTCAAGTTTTTATTTTCTTGATAACTTGTTTGTTTTTTAATATTTTT
>JARUHE010258476.1:0-12973 GCA_031471125.1 Archaeomysis grebnitzkii | reverse complement strand
TCTCTGTCTCTCTCTCTCTCTTTCTCTCTCTCTCTCTCTCTCTCTCTCTCTCTCTCTAGAAGCTCTACATAGTCATAGCAATTCTAATGTCGTCGGCGGCGTTAGACAATGACTTGAATGCTTATATATCGACTAAACTATTATTTCTTTTCATATAGGTTTAGTTATTGGTTTTAATATATTGCTAGGTATTTTATTTGATTTTATCACTTTTTATCTACATTTTTTCATAAAGTTAACTTGAGAAAAAAATGTAACAAATTTTTTTTTTCATGTTTTGTTTTTATTTAGGCATTAATGGATTGGAAATGTAGTACAAATAAAATTTTTGATAAAATGATGTTTTCTTTGCAACACTATTTTTCATTTGACATTTTGAGACTGAAATTTAAAAAAAAAGTTACTGAATGAATCGTCGTGAGACATTTGAACCGTCCAGCTTGTGGATTACTAGTTCATTGACATTACAACTATGAGAATTTAACAACAATTTTAACCTCTGTATGGAGTAGTAATTCTGATGTTGTTGACAGCGTTAGACAATAACTTGGAAAAATTATACAGTATTTCATCCATATTATTAAATTTTCTTTTTGTATAGGCTCTATTATTTGTTTTAATATACTAATATTTTCATTCAATTTTTTAAAACTTATCTACATTTTTCATCAAGTTTTTTTTTCATACTTTGGTTTGATTTGTGCATCAATGGATTGGGATTAAAGTATACATTAATAGGTTCTTGAATGTTTTTTTATTAAGTTATGTTTTCTCACTTTATAACACCAGTTTTGATTGTGGAGATGGAATTTTTCAAGTTACTGAATTGAATGGCCGTGACACTTGAATCATTCGGCTCGTGGATAACTAGTTTGGGCATTTCTGATTAAAACTGGAAAATACGTTTTGCATTGTCTAATTTTTAAACTAGCCTTACTAATATAACAAATGAATTGTGGTGAGATAAGAACCATTTGGTTTGTGGTTTATTAGTTTTAACTAATTCTTCAAATTTTCTTTACAGAAATTGCCTCCGAAGGTCTCAAGAACAGAGTGTTTGAAGTATCACTTGCTGATCTTCAAAATGAAACCGATGCTGAAAGGAGTTTCCGTAAATTCAAGTTGATTGCCGAAGAAATCCAAGGCAAAAATGTTTTGTGCAACTTCCACGGATTCAGTTTGACCACTGACAAATTGCGTTCCATGGTCAAGAAATGGCAAACATGCATTGAAGCTAATGTCGATGTTAAGACCACTGATGGATACATGCTCAGAGTTTTCTGCATTGCTTTCACTGAAAAGATGCAAAACCAAACCCGCAAAACTTGTTATGCCCAGCATACCCAAGTGAAATCCATCCGCAAGAAGATGGTAGACATCATCACCCGTGACGTGACCGGAAGCGAGTTGAAGGAAGTAGTCAACAAACTTATTCCGGATACAATGGCCGATGATATCCGTAAAGCATGCAATCCAATCTACCCATTGAAGGATGTTCACATTCGTAAGGTAAAGGTTTTGAAGAAGCCTAGATTTGATTTGGGTAAATTGCTTGAGCTCCACGGTGAGACTGCTGGAGGAAAGCCCGCTGCTGCTACAGAAGCTGGTGAAGTTGGAGCTTCAGTTGAAAGGCCAGACAACTATGAACCACCTATCTTGGAAAATGTTTAAAATAAACAATTCTTCTTATTATATTTTCTTTTCCTGAAATTTTTGTTTTTTCAATTAACAAAAGTAGAAACAAATCAATAGACTTGCTTGCTCTTAAGATCAAGATAATAGTATTGTTCCTTCAGTCAATTTAGCCAGTATTAGCTCTCCTGGATCCTGATTTTTTCTAAATTTCAGTTTACAATTAGAAAAAATTGAATATTTTTATCCAGCTCTAAAGGTTTTATTTTTGTAATCCGCACTTGAAAATCAATTGGTGTTGAACAACTTTATGTTAAGAGTTGCAGAGAACTTTCATAAACGAGTTTTGTCTTGACTCTAATAATTATAGTTTTTGTTAAGTGTTGCTACTTCCTTTAGCCGATTAACACCTCTAAAGTAGGCTTAATTTTTTTCAAATAAATTGATCACTGAACATGAAAGATTATAATATTTCGTTTATTTTGTGTTGCAATATCTTTCTTGTTCATTACTTTTAGTACTTTTTTATGCATACCTAAACTAGACTCAATTATTATATTTGAACTAGGATTTAGCTGCTGTCGCATACATATATTCTCTTATAAATGACATTTCACAAAAATGTGTTGTCCTATGTATTAAAAACTTATTTAACAGTTAATAATTATTCATTCCACCAAAAAATAAATTTTAAACAATTTCTTGGGAGTCCGAAAGTTGAAGAATTTGCAGCGAAAATTAGCTGCAGTCCGCTTGAATGAAGTGGAAATTCGCTCGAGCACTCCCCGACCGCAACCAATATCAGCCGCTGGTTTTTGAGTGACATAATCAATATCTATCAAATAGTTCACTTGTTCATAAACACCGCTAAACTATTTTATGGGTGCTGTGAAATCCTTACTGTACTGATTCTTGAAGTTGCCGTCTTTATTTTGAGAAGCTGAATCCAAGAAATACTGATATTTTGAGGTATATTGTTTTCATCTAAAACAATTTGTAGCGCAAGTATCCTCAAAAACTCAACAGGTTCTGGAGCGCCATTGTTTTCAGTCTCTACTGTAGTTTCTCTTTGGTATCAAAGATTGTTTCACATAAGTCGTAGATGTCTACACCGTTGGTTTGAAAAAAGTTGTAAATTTAAGTTTTCTAAGCAGTCTTGTACTTCCTTTTCTAATGTCAAAACACGCTTCTGTGCTCCACTTGGATCGCTACGGTTGTTTATTATGGTCTATATGATGGGTAATTTAATAAGCTTGATTAATAATTATAATAGTTTTTGAGTTTGCAGAATTATTGAGTTTTTACTTATGGCTTGTACCACAGAGCACTAAGTGTTAATCCAATGGGGTTCAACACCGTTTAAGAAGCAAAAGGAACCTGAGAAAATAGTCGCTTGACTAGGGCTACCTAAGTATTTGAACTTTGGAATAACATAAATTCAAAGTGTTTCAACTAGTTATAATTTAGATATTTGGCAAGGTAAATATTATTCAACTTTACATGGGAAATATAAAGAAAATAAAACATTTATTTGAAATTGTACCGAAACGGCTGAGCGTTATATCAATCCGTGATTGTACCAAACTTTCAGATGTCAGCTGTGTAACATAATACAATAATAACATTAAGGTCGAACTTGGATTTATTATAACATCGGCTGTCTCGGTCTGATTTGATTTATTTGTCCGACTCTGTCTATATCATCGAGTGGCATATTTGGCATGTCATAAATGCAAAGCACAAAAAAAACAAGCCTATTGAAAAAAAATTGTTTGTCAACTTTGAGAAGACCGAGTACTATTTTGCAGTATAGAATAAAAAATAACAGTATGGGTGCACATATAGGGATGCAACAGACAGTTTTTTGAGGGTGAAAGTAAGCTGCTCGAGATATAGGAGCGTTTAAAATAATGGGTTTTAGAATTCCAAATAGTTTATTTTAATTAATAACTGAAGTCGACATATGATAATTACGAGATTCTCCAATTATATTTTTTTAGTGTTTTTATTATTTTTTATTTTTTTAATTGATATTGTTTTTCCAAATTCGGGGCCCCAAAAATCAGGGGACCTGAGCTTTAGCCCCGTCAGCCCCCCTAAATCCGCGACTGCTAGGACCTATAGTAATGGTTTCATTAGCTTAAATTGTAATTTCTGTGGTGGATCAGTAATGTAATTGCATATATTGTTATCAAGTTTTAAAATATTTTTATCTATTAAAAGTTATTATTTTGTAAACAAACATTGTAGCATGAATACAATAAAACTCCTGAAACATATACCGAAATGTTGTATACGCTATAGGAAGAATCTCCGTTTCAGGCATACCGATTTAACACCGTTACCATTTTCTTTGTGTCACGTTTTCTTTGTATACATATAAATAATGTGGACGCTTTAGGATTTCATGATTCTACGTTTTAGGAACTTTCAGGTGTTTTACTCTATAAATGTATCTTCGTTCTCTTTCATATACAAGTAATCTTGATTTATATAAACAATCCGATAAAGATGACTGGGTCATACCATGGAAAAATCCAAAGCTTAGTTACTTTTATATAATTATTTTTGTGGTCTTCATTTCAATTAAAATTTAGAAATATGTTAGTCAATATTCTATTATGACGTCAATCTTATTCATCCAAGAAATACATTTTAACTTATTTTCAATGATATTTAATGTCATTCAGGATTAATAAACCAAAATTATATAATCGAAATTTATTTACATGATTAAATTTATACAATAAGCAATTATGAACTTTTGAAGTATTTCTTGAAACCGCAAGCAAATCCACAAGTATTATCCAGTTACGGAGTTTTTTAATTTCATTAGACGAGCAGATTGACGAACTAGTATACTCAGCTCAGCTTGCTCAACACTTGAATTCAAATATATTTTGGGTTGGTTTTAGCAAAATTGTGTGAATTAAATCTTTAAGTAAATCGTTATTTTTGCTTTTATAGTTTTTCTTAAAAGTATATCAATTCCTCAAATTAAGGAATTCTTTATAATTTTATTAAGATATGTTTATGTTTGTTTTTTAATGTATGTTATACTGTCATACTATATAAACCTCCTATATTTTTCCAAGCGTGCATAGCGAAGCTCTACATAGTCGTAGAAATTCCGATGTCGTCGCCCACGCTAGAAAATGACTTGAATATACGTATATATACAGTATATATACATCATTTACACTTTTAAAATTTCCTTTCATATAGGCTTGATTATTGGTTTTAATACAATGATAGATGCTTTTATTTAATTTTATTACTTTTTATCTACATTTTTTCAATAAATTAACTTAAAATTTTCTCATATTTTGGTTTGATTTATGCATCAATGGATTGGAAATGAAGTATACATAAATAGCCTCTATGATGTTGTTTGATTAAGTGATGTTCTTTCACGTTGTAACAACAATTTTAATTGACATTTCTGATTATGGAAACATCATTTTTTTTTATAAAATTATTTTTTTCATTATTTGTTTTTATTTATGCACAAATGGATTGGTAATGGAGTTTACACAAATAATCTCTATAAAGAGGATTTTTGATTAAATTATGTTCTTTCATCATTTTTTGTTGAGCCAGAGCTGCGTATCAAGCTCGTTTTACGTAGCTATGGCGCGTTGGGTGTGGTATAAAATTTATTAGACGAACATCGTTATAAATACCATTTATTCAACCTAAGGTTAGTAATTTATGTATAAGTGTTTTATTTCAAAATAACTTTGCAATTTTGTGAACTATATTTGTTTTTAGTGAAATAAAAACTTGAAAATGATAAAAAACGAACGTATTTTAAAATAGAAAAATATTTTTTTGGCATTTTGCTAAAAAATCAATCGACTGGTAAAGTTTATACCACACACAACGCTCCACAGCTACGATTTCGATACGCAGTTCTGGCTCGACAAATCTGCATCCGTCCATAACCATTTTTTTTCTTCAAGTTACTGAATTTAATGGTCGCGAGACATTTGAACCATTCGGTTCGTGGATTACTAGTGTTAAGATAAAGAATGAAATAGCTTGCATGGAACATGGAAGATATTACAATCTTACCTTTTGGTAAATCGTTGGTTTTTCGTGCTGTATTGTAATTTTTGTTATGTCTACCATTAGTCTATTGATAGTGTACGATATGAGGACAAATAAAACAATTAGCATGGAAGTTATATAAGCTTCAAGTGAAAGTAAAGTTTAACTTAAAGTATATTATTTTACGAGAGTTGGGCTTTTGCCATATTAATATTGTTCCAAATTAAGAACAAATTATTCTAATTGTTTTGATTTGTTTACGATAATTACAAAGTTGCCATAGTTGTTTTATTTTTCAAAATTGCCCATAAGCAACTGATTGCGAAGTTATATTTTAGGATCGTTATGCTTTTGTTTTTTTTCTTGTTGAGTGAGCAAAGCTATTATTTATTGACGATGACGGCTTTAACTGTGGAAAAGAAGAGGAGGCCAACTTCATTTGAATTTATTACGTATAGTTTGGTTTCCTCTTATGGACAATGCAAACGCCCTGATTTGGGTTTTTTCTTTTCCTTTAAAGATTGAATTGTTTTATCGGCTTTAACTAGCATTGTTTTTATTTTTAAATCTGTTTTTAACTCGTTTTATGTTAATTAGATGAAGTATATCTTCGTGGTTTGTAGTTGCTGAATACCATCCGGGTGTAGCGTCAAGTAGAGGCCTGTTTATTCATATACCAATTCATTATTTATTGAAAAATTAAGGATGAGAGTGAAGGTTTCCGGCCATTTCTAAATTTTAATAAATCAAGAAAACTATTAATTGTATTTACATACCTTGAAGTAATCAAAAAGAGTAAAAGGAATATACTAAAAACCTGTAGAAGTTTATATGAAGAAATTCTAATAAATAGGGACCTTGATAAACTTGAGTAAGAGAAAACCATTGTACTACATAATTGTGAATGAGAAGGCGAACTCCAATGGACTAGTAAATACTGTAGCCAAAGATTAGAGTTTTTGAGTGACATGTTAGAGAGATATTTAAAATGGATGAAGCAAACTGGGAACAGTTATCGGAGAGACAAATGTGGTATTAATAAAATACAAAAATATTGACATAATGATCGTTTTTAATGATGCAAGAAATAAGGATATAATGGTCATTTAAATCGGACATATTAGACTGACACACTTTGTTGTTGTTGTGGATTTTTATTTAAGGGCAAAACACTATGAACTATGCATCTAGGTTTCGCCCTTGTAGTCCTGATGAGAAATTTCAATTCAATCAAAGTCCAGAAATTCAAGACAAAACTTCAAAGGTAAGCACAATGTTGCTTCACATCAGAGGATTTTTCTAGTGTTCTTAATAAATGAAACAAGACACATGAGCATATTTCCCTTATTCCTTTACCCAATTTCCCCCTCCCAGTATTACATCCACTGCCTGGGCATCCACATTCCACAATCCTCAAACCCATATGTTGCAAGGCTGCCACAATATGTGTCCTTTCATCAGTATACTGAGTGCACATTGACTGACACACTTTCAAATTCAAATAGAGAACTTGAATTTTACAAAAATCCCTAACAGTTCTCAATTCTGGCAACATACAGACGTTTCAAAGAGTTGTAACCTCTCTCATGATTGGTTACTTGAATTGCGTGAATTCAAATTATATTTAATGAAATATTTGATTCCCCTACACCACAAAAAAAAACTAGATATTAGTTTGTAGTACTTACACTTTGGGTAAGTACATATTTAATGAAAACTATTACTGAAGGCGTTTAGATATAAATTGGCTGGGCCTATGTACGATATGATGTTGAACCGCTTTCTCGGCCAAGTTTTTAATGATTTAAACCACATTGACACAATGTTACATCATTTTCAATGAATCAAGAAAAATTCATTCAATGAAAATGATATAGGCCTAGGACTATACGCCTTCTCTACTTTAACTGTTTATCAATAACACATTGTTATTTTTCTTAATCACAGGTTATTGAGTTTATAATACATTTTATATTTCAATTATTGATTACCCACATTTAGGTTTTACTAGTAATTATAGTTAAATTTCCTACCTTACGCTTTCGGCATCACCTGTATTTTAACTGTTTAAAAATAACATATTGTTATTTTTCTTAATCACAGATTATTGAGTTTATAGTACACTTTATATTTCGTTTATATTTTAGCCTTTTAAAAAATACATTTAGGTTTTATTAGTAATTATAGTTCATGTCTTAT
Source organism: Archaeomysis grebnitzkii (assembly GCA_031471125.1). Taxonomy (NCBI): domain Eukaryota; kingdom Metazoa; phylum Arthropoda; class Malacostraca; order Mysida; family Mysidae; genus Archaeomysis; species Archaeomysis grebnitzkii. Next base: position 5,092 of record JARUHE010258476.1, on the reverse strand, counting down.
CTCACACTTTCGGCATCACCTGTGTTTTAACTGTTAAACAATAACATATTGTTATTTTTCTTAATCACAGGTTATTGAATTTATAGTACATTTTGTTTGATAGATGGTGGCCGAGTTGATATTAACGCTGCCTGGAGATTAATGCTACAGAAGCAAATCTCATTGGCACAGGATCGAGTCCACTCTATTTCATTGAGATTTCGAACTTGGCTGTGTTTTCTTAAAATCTCATATGTTAAGCTTACCCCTGCTTCTAGCAAACGGCGGTTAACAGTCTTGACACAGACAGGTTGAAATATTTACCAAACTGACGTGAGATACCTGCTGCGGTTTCAAAACGGTTATTGAGTGCCATTCGTTGCATAGTACTATCTTCTCTAACAATATTTTTTTTCTAGGACAACCTGCTTTTACTTTTGGCTTGTACGAGCCGGCGTCGTTCAAAAGCTTCAACATTCGTAAATTTACACTTTTTCATCGATTTAATTGATTAGCAATAGCCGAAAGTGGCACACCAATTTTTTCTTCCATTGCGTAACATGTTTCTTGAAAGATTCATCGACCTTGTGTCTTCCAGGCATGTTGACAATCGACCAGTGATTAAGGCCTCTGCTCTAAACTTCAATCATGAGACATGCTACAGTGTTGCATATAATTTTATTGTTATCTTTCCCTAAAAAAGGGAAGTAAAATTATTCGGTTCTCTAATTTTGGACTCACTTTTTTCAAATCTTTTTAATCCCCCAAACCTATATTTATCTTTTATCAAAACAAAATGAAATTTAAAGGCAAGTATGGCAGCACATATAAACAGAACATATAGAATTATATCGTTCTCTAGATTTGGATGCTAGTGTATGTGAAAAATAAACTTTTGTCATTCACGTGAGACATTGGTGACCGCGGCCTCTGGTTCATTAATAATTTTTGATGTATTTATTTATTGATGATTAATATTTAAATTTGTTTCAGGCTTAATTATTCTTAATTTATTCACAATTATTTAAATTTTTTCTTGAATAATAATTGTTTTAATATGTTTGTTAGGCCTAATATTTATTAATACTTTTTTTTATTGATATTTAGTATTCATTTTTCTAAGCCTAATAACTTTTAATATATTTCTTTATTCTTATTATTAAACTATGTTTGAAAAACAGCTTCAATAATTTCCCGTTGATAGTTGGTATTGCTGTTGTATTTTAAAAAAACTGAAATATTAATGAAAAATATAATAAAATAACAGTATGTTATTGATAAACAGTTAAAATACAAGTGATGCCGAAAGTGTGAGATAACAAATGAACTATAATTACTAATAAAAACTTATTTTTTTTAAAAAGCTAAAATATAAACGAAATATAAAGTGTACTTTGAACTCAATAACCTGTGATTAAGAAAAATAAACATAAATTATTTTTTAACAGTTAAAATTGGTGAAGTCGAAAGTATGAGGTAACAAATTTAACTAGAATTATTTATATAACCTAAATGTGGGTTACGAATAATTAAAATATAAATTAAATATAAAGTGTATTACAAACTCAATAACCTGTAATTAAGAAAAATAACAATATGTTATTGTTTAACAGTTGAAATACATTGATGCCGAAACTGTGAGATAGGAAATGAACTATAATTACTAACAAAACCTAAATGAATTTCTTAAAATAGCTAAAATCTAAACAAAATATAAAATGTACTATCAACTCAATAACCTGTGATTAAGAAAAATAAAAAATATTTTATTGTTTAATAGTTAAAATACAGGTGATGCCGAAAGTGTGATATACGAAATGAACTATAATTACTAATAAAACCTAAATGTTTTTTTCTAAATAGCTAAGATGTAAACGAAATATAAAGTGTACTGTTAAATCAATAACCTGTGATTAATAAAAATAAAAATATGTTATAGTTTAATAGTTAAAATACAGGTGAAGCCGAAAGTGTGAGATAAAAAGTTACTCAAACCTTAAACTGACACACTTTCGACTGCAAAAGCTGCTAAATTCACCACACTTTCGACTACAAGTTTGAGCCAGCCAATCATGTGCAGCGTTACACTTGTTTTTCCCATAGTAGTCCAAAATTTATTTCGAATAATTTTGAATGTCCTTAAATCTAGCAACTTTAGCACCGAAAGTGTGTCAGTTTAATGTTTCCCATTTTAAATGATGCGACGAAAGATAACGGAGGAAACATGAGTGATGTAAGATAGCGGAGCAAAGCAATAATGGAAACAATAAAAAGAAACATCGTTATACAAGCAAAAGGAAAGAATGAATAGAAAATATAACAGAAGAATAGTTAAAACAGAAACAAAAAGAATACACAATGAAAAAGGCGAACTAAAAGCTCTAATAAACTATGAGATAGAGAAAACCCAAAAAGAGAAGTTGAAGAAATTAGAGAAAGATAAATGTAATATATAAAACGTTCTGAAATTTATCTAAAGAGGAAACTAACAGACATTAGTATCAAGAAAACAAGTTTGACTAAAAAATATATTCTTCTTTTTTTTCTTGAGCTTGTTTCCATGTTTGTATGGAGTCGCTGTTTGTTTGTTTTTCACACCGCATATGCATTTTCTGTCTGACAACACTCTACATTTACACGGGCTTGTGACCGATCTTCTAACAAGATCAATGCCAAATGTCAAGCAGTGGGGACAAGTATTTAATACCTTGAACATAGAGATATCTTGATGGAGCTGGAGGTTGAAAATAAGACGAAAAAGACACCGAACCAGTGCAAGAAGAAAGAAGAACCATGCATTGAGGAATTCTATGATGGAACGTTGTACATAAATATATTTTTTTTGCAGTGAGGAACGGATCTTAGATTAATAAATTATAGGACATATCGATGGAATGTGACGAAATTCATCGACTGTGGAAAATGATCATACAATGTAAAAGAAACCTTATATTGATCGATTACAGCACAAGTGAGGTAAGCTCTATGTATTTGAATGTTAGTTACCTCATTTGTGCTATTATAGTTCCATATAATTTTGCACTTCAGAGAAAGACCTTAAAAGAAAAACAATGGTGGGTGTAAGTTAGATGAAGTCGAAGCAATACAATTATTGTTTGAATTGAATGAATAAATGCCAGAGGTTAACAGTAGAAAATTTTTTGAAATAAATTTTTTTGAAGGAAACATAGAAAAGACACGATTGTGAAAATGGGAGCAATCACATACAGTTGGTAGAGCATAACTATAGCAAAGTGAGGCCCATCACCTAAAATATAGATAACCACAAAATATGTTTAAAAGGTTTGAAGTAATGCAAATAATCACAATCTAGAAAAATTTAATTAAGAAAATATTTAGTTTTGCAAATTGTACATATATCATTATCACAATACATTTAAAGTGTTGTTAGACGACACAAATATTAAAAACCTAGAATGTATTTTATGTATATACTGTTAAGCAGCAATAACCCAAAAGTTGAAACCAGTCTCTATTACAAAAACAAAATGTTATTCTTATCGACATCTATTAAAGTTCTGATGAGAAAAGAAAGCTTATTTTTTTGGTTTATTACTGTATTAATAATATGTTTGATCGCACGAAATAATTTTTAATTTTCATTAGTAATTCATCTTTGGATTAGCAAGCTTCTCCTGTTTTCATCAATGATTAAATCCACAGTAAGTACATCGCTCTTCTGTCATTAGCAGACAACAAATCAGTCCCCAAGGAAAGAAACAAATTGCCATCAATATCCCACAAACAGTGAACTCGGTGTTAATAGTTCCTCTCTGCAAAACAAATCATGGATTATTATACTTTATTTATACACGAAAAAACGAAAGGTTTTATTTGGTTATACACTGTATTTTAGATTAAATTTATCCTGTAAACATTCTTAAAATAACATTATTTTTTAGTAGATTGTTCTTGTTTTTCTGTCAAATAAATTTATTTGTTTGAGTACGAACACTTGGCAGATGAATTTAAACCTGAGCAATGCAGGAATATACATATCGATTGTAGTATAGCAAGCTTAACGAAAATAGAGCAAGAGTTGCGCTGCACGAGTTTTCTACAGAAAAAGATTTGGAAGTGTAAATTGATCATTCGCTGAAAGTTGCATCTCAATTGGTAAAGTTAGAATGGTATGAGAAAACAAACAAGTGAATGTTGAGATGTTCAATAAGGTGCATCATGTGTGTGCGAGGCGGCTGAGGCCACATCTGAAAACTGTTATCCAATTGGGGTCCCCAAACATTGCTGAGGATACAGAAAAAGTACAGAGAAGAACTATAAAGTCAGTTAGAACCCTGACACGCCAACCTTATGATTACATACTCGTTGAAAAAAGAAGAAATTGTAAAGATTTATTCTGGGCTAAGATGTGACAACTTGTTTCAGTTTGTTAGAGGGAAGCCCAATAGAGGTCATAGGTTTAAATTGTTCAAACCTAGTGTTAAGGTTAATACCCGGAGAGTCTTCTTCTCCCAGAGAGTGGCGAATGTATGGAATTAGTTGAACGAATGTAGTTGAGACTTGGTCAATTCATTTAAGAACAAACGGGATAAGTTGTGTAGCAGGAATGAATATGGGTACACAAGTACCTATAAAGGGAATATATAACCACATCAACTAGAAATGTAAATACAAAACATCCTGTCAGGTAGTGATGACCTTACTACATTTCAATCAAGACGAACTGAATAGTCAAACACAGGATTTTAATTAAAAAGGTGTGGGGAATCCAACGAACAACACTTTTACAATACTTAAGAAGTGGGAACAAATTAAAGTTATAGCTTTGATAAGACCACAAAAAATGCAATATACACAAAAATTCATCTCTAGCAATTCATCCAGGATAGATCCGATGCAAAACCAATATTACTATTGTTGATTTGTTTTGTTGATGACACCGGACCATCCAAATGAAAATGACAAGAAGGTATAAGAACAGACACATTGTGGAAAAAGTCCAAAATAGACGTTATTATATTGTTGAAAAACTTTCAAGTTTCTTATTATAAACAAAAAAACACACAATCACGAGGACAAGATTTAATTTCCAAATATTTCGCTATCATCTGATAGCCTCGTCAGTAGAAAC